>JAKGSA010000137.1:582398-692271 GCA_033558755.1 Philaethria dido
TATATATATATATATATATATATATATATATATATATTGTACTTATATCAATCGTACGTCAACCTATATCTTTTATTTTGTTCTTTTTTATGGTATGGGTTGCCTGGAAGAGATCACCTGTAGTGATAATGCCGTCTTTATATCAAAATTGTACTCACTTCTTCTTATTATTTTTATTTTATTATGTTTTCTTATTGGTGTAATAGAGAATTAAATAAATAAATAAATATGTAACGCAAACCATATCATCCCTAAACAAATTAATTTAAAAGGCAATTCAAATAATTATCTCATTTGATTTTAAATTTATTTCCTCGATATCCTTATCATCTTTTGAAAAACATCAAGTTCTTACTGTGAAAATGTTGTATTGTCATCATATTCGGTCACGCGCACAAATTTTGAAGAAAATCGAATGGAAAGAAGTTGATCAAAACCTTGCAAGATTTGCTTATATAAATGAATAAATAGTTACTGGTGAAGTTATTAAAAGGGTTTTCAAGAGCTTAAATCATAATAATTTATGGAAAGACCTACAATACTAGTGTTATGTTTAACCACAATAAATAACAAAACATAGTCTCTAAATCTATACATTTTAACAGGGACCCATTTGGAATGGCAGATTAGGAAGATATAGCACAACGTTATCGACGTTCTGTGACACAATATATTAGTGGTTTAAAACCATTAAAGCGATCTCCTATGGGTATTATGGCCGCCATGCAATTTACGCCAAGCATTAGATTACTTAAAATAATAGAAATTTTAATTATAAAAAGTATATTGTGCCTAAAAGTGCGAAAAACACGAGAAAAGTACAGATGATGATAACGTCGTGGTAAGTAATATCATGTTTTTAATTTTAGGTAAACCGTACAAGAAGTGGGCGACTTGTGACATTTGGCATTCATATGTTCTAAGGTTATGAAATATATCTACATATTTTCAAAAGGTTAATTTACATGGATTATTATTATATAAAACATAATTCATTGTTTCATTATACATAAAGGTTAATTATGAAATATTAACTAATTTTACTTGATGTACATAGATAACCTATGTCAATACTCACACTAGTAACAACAGATCTCAATCTACTGTAATTGGAAGTTTAATGTGGCTTTGCTATCAGTTTTATGAGCTTTGCGATTGATGTTGTATACATCTTTATATATAACTTCGGAATTAACTAAATTTTGGAAATATAATGTTTAAGTGTAATTGTAGAAAAGTACTTTTAATTATATCTTTGTAAAAACAAGGGTGTACTTCGGATTAAATTACAAAATTTATTTTTATTATAAAAATTTTTCTTTTTTGGGCTTAAAATTGTAACTGTCACGTAAAAACAAGATTTACCTTTTTTAATACAATGATATTTTTGTAAGAGAAGTAGAGACAAAAAAACCGTTGTAATGAGTCACTCACTTCCGTATTTTCTAGACCTTAAGAATTTTCTAATAGAGCACACCACCATGAGATTTTCATAATAATTAATAATAGAAATATTTGAATTCACTATCATCGTGTGTAATAAACAAAATATCACAAGAACTTAATAGAAATGATCATCTATAACAATATAAATAAGTAAATATATACTTTACAACAGTAAGTAATGATTGAAAACAAACTTTTTACATACAAATGAATATAGTCTGATTTTGGATCAAAATTATTTATTCATTTAATCTGTTCGCAAATTACAAATCGATGTTGATTAATAACTCCAATTCCATTCGTGTTTCACCCTCCTTGATTCAATTTTGGATGTTTTTATTTAATTTGCAAGGTTTACTCAGGCACAAGGGAGTTGAAGTTGCAAATCTTGATTGATAGCTCGTACGAGGTCGCATCAATTTCCCAAAAGCCGCATTTACACTTAAATGGACAATTAGATCACGCAAGCCCGTCTTTTTTTATTAAAAATATATGATGTAGTTATTAACTACCAAGAAGTTTTAGGTAAGTATCTTAAAAAACTTTAAATTTCCTTTTATCATGCTGCATCTCCCGCTTATTTCCAAAGTTAGAGAAAAACTTATCATCTAATTAGGGGCACTGTGTCCTCGATAAAGAAACACGCTTTAGTCAAATAAGTGAGGGAAATAATAACATTTTTCATTGGCCCTAGTTGAGAACCCCGCAGTCTAAAAGGAACGTGAAACATTTCACAAATGCATCATGGTTACGTTTGTTTTAGTCATTATATAAATACAACAGGTTCTGTTTTTAAATAAGTGCTGCTACTTTATGTATGTCTCGTTATTTACTTTGGATTACTTTATGTGAATTAAATTTATTTTCCTAAAGTTACATATGTTCAAAAATTGACAATTTTATTTATGACACTATAGTTTGTCCTATGTGGGAGTTCCCTCGGGTAAGCAATCAGTTTATAAAAAAGCACAGTAATACTTTTAAGATTATAAAGCCTATTCTTCTTCAATTTATAAATAGCCTTGAAGCTCTCAGAGTGACCTGAGAAGAAAAAGACCAGAACAGACCTTCGTGAAGTTTTTACGAGTACGGGAAAGAAACGATATCTTATTTTACAGTCGAAATGAAGTCAGGTCAGTTATTTACCATAATGAAGTCTACAAACGAAGTAGTGGGCCACAACTCGTGTTTGAATAAGACGCCACTAATTACAAGTTTCACTTACGTCATTAATTTTCCAGTAGGTGTCAAGACACTGTGATTCGATCTTAATGAATGATTGATTTTCAAGAGCAATCTAAACACAACGTCCTTACACAGGTCCCTTTAAAGGGATCAGAGGACACTTATCGGCTCTCGACGATCATTTTTTGAATAAAGCGTACTCCTTCATTTGCGTACTTATTTTCTATATGTCGAAGTAATAGGGCCCAATAAACATGTATTTTTAGCGTTTATATATTTTATACTGACGCAATTTTATTATTTTATTAATACTCAATATTACAATTATTATAATATACTACTTGCCTTCGATTCCCAATCGGAGGAAATTGATTTAATTATTTTCATTTCTGTGGTTTTTCAGAGTGGATAACGGATTGTCTTAAATACCAGGTTCTCTGTGACTTGTGACTACCTCTGCTATGCGGGAATAGCGCAAAGCTAAAAGAAAAATATAACCACAAGGAAACGTTTGGTAAAAGCAGCGTATAATTTTATTTTTCTACGTCCAACCTATTTAACATAATTTAAGTAAGTATGTATAAATTTTACACGAAATTTCAGCAAAATTCAATATAATTCCCAATTTTGCAAGCTATATTCAACACTCCAAGTAGACTATGTTCGCTTTAGGAACTTGGTAGCTAAATCATAATAACAAAAAATAAAATAAATATATACGTCTAGTGTGTGATATCTAATTCGGAATCGTATAACCTTAGTGACATATAAATCGGTCTCGTGGGCCAAGAACATGACAGGCTTTTGAAATGATATAGCTGGCACTATTGTTGAAAATAATTTATCTATCTACAATAAGTATTTTGTCTCTAAGGCAATATATTTTATATTGGATTGTATTGGTTTACAAAAATCTTGTATTACATCGAAGTTGTGAAAATCTCACGGGATAAACATGTGCAGACAGAGCATATTGACAGACCATTTATTTTCCGCTTTTCATGGTCTATTTTTATTTTATCAAAGGAATTTTATAAAGTACAACTAAGTTTCATTTAACAAGCAGTATACAAATATATCTGAAGTGTAAAAATAAAGACAAAAAGTTTCAAAAAATTATGCATGTGGCGCATATATGGCAACTAACGTCAGCAGTTATTGTTTTTACCCTTGTACGATTCCTCTATTTAGGGTTAATTGTAATAACATCGATGTCCATTTTTCACTTATTTAGAGGCATTGCATGCTAGCTATTAGAACTCAACTTCGCTTTCCAGTTATACCAAGTAGACCCCAAAGACGTATATCTTACATATATATATTTTGTGGGTAATGACTGTAAAGTCAGATGCTGTCCCACGACACAACGCCTCGATGACGTTTTTATTTATTTAGTCAAAACTCTAATTTCGTTGACACACAACACAAACGTGTTACTTTAATCAAAAGCATCAATTGCACTATTCATAAAACATCCATTGTTCTAAGTAAAGGATGGTTTTACCTGTAATTAAAGTTTGCGGATGAGATAATATCGACTGTGATTGCCGGGAAAACTACTTAATTACGGGACGGAACGTTCCCGGGGGAGGTGGCCGGGACTTGAGAGTGGCTTCAAAGATTTACTGCTCTTGACCCCACTTGATCAAGTCTAATACCGATACTTATTGTAACGCGTAATTATTGACCCTTACATAACGAAGACCATAACAAAATTTTGTTATTATATACTAAAAGTACAGCAAAGTTTAAATGCAATTAATTTTAATTTTCAAGCATTCTGAAAAGGAATAATTATATTTTAAATCCTGTTCCCGCAAGTTGGATTTAAAATGACAACAGTTACATATTGTCGAGCATATTCCAACAGTGCTTTAACAGCCTTAAATTAAACAATAATTGCGTAAAAGATAATAAAATTTAATAAAATATGCAATCTTGAAAAATATTTGTATTACAGAGCAACCGCATCAAATAAGGAAGTCAAACCACGCAATATTCTAATTAAACAAATTTGGAAAGAGGAAAACGCGAATTCCTTTTCACGGAGTTTCCAAAATATTTATTGTTGACGAGGTTTGCTCACCTACATAGCAGTAATCAACATCTTAGAATTTAGGACAACGGTTACATCTTTCTTGTTAAGGCAGGTAAACACTGTGCCATTCTAAATTCTGTTTTATATGAAGATCCAATGTCGTGTTATTATATTTTAATACAAATAGAACATTATATGTTGTTAAGATTATTGCAATGGTTCTTTTAACTTTTTCTCCTCAGTGTAATCCGTAATGCGAGCCTTCACTATTAATAATATATTTTTTTAGCTACACTCTTTTTCCTGTATTGCAAAATCAGAGAGAAATTAGTGCCAAATGACCATGACCATGACGTTCTCGTCGTAAATATGAAATGACACACTTTTTAGGTTTTATAAGTTATTAAACAATTTAACAAATATCATTCTCTTTATTAAAATCCATACAATATCATTGACATCCAGGACTTGGTGGTTTACATGGACTCGGTCGCGGGGGCTCACAAAACAAAGCTTGCTGGACACCAAAGAAAGGCGGTGGTGGATCCTCTAACAACGTCGTTTGACCACTGGCAGGTTCACATGCAAATCTACCGGACCTAAAATGAAAAACCTTTAAGTTTTCAGCAGAAATGTTCTAAAACCTTATTATTATAATAATGTTAATTAAAGAATATTTATATCTCAAGTTTTTCTTAATGTATTTCTTTGTGGCGCAAAGTGTGTGTGACTGACTGCAAATAGGATGAGTTGTGGAATCCATCCCCATTTAGGAGAGTAATTATGTTTAAATTATTTTCTTTAATCATTAATTAAGTTTCAACATTTGAATGTTAACATGCAATATCTCATTTTTCGACGGAAAGTAAAGAACGGAGTTCTTGACACTAGGTTTTATTTAAACAACCTGCTCTAAAGGAAAAAGCGGGAGGCTACAATAAAATTAAATTTTGTCATATTTACATATCCTTGCAAATATTTTCAATTTCGAAAAACATAAACAATCAACGCCTGTCGTGGCGCAGAAGTACAAGCGTGCGACTGCAAACTCGATAGGTTGTGGGTTCGATTCCCATTCCTGGAAATGAAATTTTTTCTGGGTTTGGTAACAAGGCAAAGCGCGGCGTTGAGTTCCGCCACTTAGCACGCAATGCCTCGATTCGGCGGAAAGTAGGGAACGGAGTGTCTTAACACTAGATTCTCTCTGCCCACCTTGCTACATGCGGGAGACAGCGTAAAGCTATGTATGTATGTATGTGAAAAACAAAGTATTTTACTAACTGAGGACCCCATGGCGGTATGCCTCCAGATTTCAGAGTTTGAATAATATTATGAACATCACAGACAGAAACGTCTTCCTGCATGAAATAAAATTGCATAATAAATAAAACAGAGAAATGTTCGTATACTTTTTAGCTTCTTATTTCTACAATTTCTATTCGGTTTAATATAGTATTTTAAGGTAAAATAGCAGTAATTATATTACGAAATATTTTTGTTACTGGCGTATAAAACGGTACATAAACGAATTACAGATGCCTTTGTGATGCAATTTGACACTAACTGTATACACAATGGTTGTGAAAATATTTTACGGCATTTTTATTCTGTTGCTAAACACGCAATGTTTTTAAAACGAGCGAAAAGTAAAGAACGAATTATCTTAACAGTAAATTCTGGCCACCTACAATATGCAGGAGAACTGTCAAGCTACAAAAATACAATCGCATATACCAATTTTCAACTAATTTACTACTTATAAACCTACTACATACATAATAATCATCATCGACCACGATAACGGGAGCATTCACGCAGGCACCCTGACATTGCACGGCATCCACGCCAAATACAAAGTCACGGGAAACGCTACCCGCACAGCAGCAAGTAGTCTCCTCTACCACTTGAAGTATGGTGTCGGCGCCACGCAACATACACGGTGTTGTAACACAAACTTTTACATGGAACTTTCCTCTGGGCCTCCTGCAATTATGTTACTTACATGCTTCTAACAGTTTAATCTACTGGTATTGTTTATATTTTTTTGTATATTTTCTAAAAAGACTGTCTAACTTAATAGTATTACATAATATATCAATACGTTAAACTTATTGTTAAGCATAAATTCTAAAAATCTAAATATAGTTCTATGACACAATTGTCAAGTAAAGTTGTTCAAATGTATTTTTGGATCTCGTTCAACGATTTCTTAGAAAGAAAATCAAACCATTTCCCTCGTCAACAATAATAATCATTTGACCACATTTAACAAGCATGAGTTTTATTTGACACAAATAAAAGCTAGATATCAAAATAAATGTAAGTTATTGTTGAACAACCTTTTGTACATTGAATAGAACGTAGCCGACTCGTATACTCTCATCCTGGGTACACTTAGGATTTCTGCCACTTTGTGCATAGCTGATATAGGAATCCAGCCGATTTGTCTTTGTACTATGTCCAAAGCTGCTCCTAATGCGGACCGTTGAGCTCCTTCTGGATAATTCTGAATTATTGCTGACAACCTCTAAAACACAGTGCTATATTATTATTTTTTTCTTTTTTTATTTTCTAGCATGTTATACAGATTTTTAACAGCAAGCAAATTAGTTCTTTTACGCAACAGTTTTTTACACATCAAATTAATCTATTGGACTTTCAATGCTCATAAAAAATAAAGTTAGAAAATCTGAATTTGATCATTTGTGATATACGTCTATATACTATGTAGTAGTATATGTATATAATGTAGTAGTTTTAATTAAACATTTTGCAACGTATAAAAAGTGGATTTTAAGAGGATACTTTTTTAAATATTTCGCGAGGATATGTTTTTAAATCATATCGTCACTTTCTAATATTTTTAATATGTCGGAAAGCTGCGAAATATCATGACACTAGGTCCCTCTGATTGCCCTGCCATGCCTAATGTAAAACGCAGCTGCTTTTTCCTATAGCTATTGAATATAAGTTCGTAAGCTACATTACAAATGCAAACCGATGTTTGTACATTATTTGATTCAATTTAACTTGAATAATAATACATTTTAACAGTCAACATAAAAATTTTCCTAGAAAAAGGTAACAAGAAACCAAATGTTCAAGAAAACGCTGTATCCCGCACACAGCAGGGTAGGCAGAGGGAACCAGAGAACTCAGTGTTAAGACACTTCATTCTCTTTGTAACATTTTCGTTCCCCACTTTCCGCCAAAATGAGGCATTACTCTGAGTGGTGGAACTCAATGTCAGTGGCTCTTGTCCTTGTTACCAGAACGAGAAAATTAAAATAAATATTATTGACTAGTTCCATTTCCTGGAGTGGGAATCGAACCCACAACCTTGCGCGTTTACAATGGCATGCTTGTGCCTCTGCGCCACGACAGGCTTGGAATATTTTTATGATATTTAAATATATTTGCATTATGCAACAATGCAATATGGTGCATTTTGCAAATACAAAAATATATATTACGAAATGAAAACTAAGTCAAAAACATGCCTTCAAATTGGCCTCTGAAAATTCAAATGGAGTGAGGGCATGATTGTCCTTGTTGTCACGATGAACGTTTAAATCTTCACTATATAACCGTTTCGAACCAATGGCTCCTCCATTGAAAAAACGAATCTGAAAAAGATTTCTTTAACTGAATTCAAAATCAATGAGAAAATAGAGACTCTATTATGAAATTAAATACAAATTAATATATTTACAATATTAGTAATTCTTAACATCAACATGGTGACATTCAAAGTATTTATTTTTTTAATTATAAATAACATTTTTTTCACAAATACTTTTTAACTAATAAGTTTTTACATAATCTAATAATAATAAAGGGTGTCCCAAAATTAACGCAAGATTTGACTTGGCCGCCATTTGCTATTATATTCATTATTCATTCGCTATAAAAGACTAAAAATGGCATTTTCTATTTAATTCAAATCTTGCGTTAATTTTGGGACACCCTATATTATACACGTATAATGTCTACGATATGTTATTATTATTATTAAAAGAAATACTTTGACTAAAAACAAGCTTAAATGAACTTTCATTCTAGTCTAGATGTGACCATGGATTTTTATAAACCCGACGTTTTGAATACTTTACTATTGTAAAGTTTAGTAAAGGGTTTCCAAAAAATTATTTCCGAATACTAAAATATACGCGATTAATCCGGTTAAAATAGTTTAATTAAATATCTGTAAATATTGAGAAAATCAAAGATGATATTATAAAAACACGCTTCTATCTGTATTGCGGGTACTATAACATACCAATATATTATATTATCACCTGATCTACGTATAATTCCCAAGTTCCCAAGTTCAAAAGTTAAAATACGTACGTACGTACGTACGTAGTTAGTTATAACTCGACCATCATTTGTAAACTAAATTTGTAAAAATAATTTGTTAAAGAGAAAAATAAAATAATGAAAAAATTAAATATGATAAGAACTATTTTTTTATCTTCTGCTAAGAAATTGATACAAAGCCGATGGACCTTCGGAATATCCAACTAGATTGAATTATAAATACTATACACATCAAATTAGTTATGCATGAGACATAACAGTGTTTCGCTACGAGAATACTATATTACTAGTATATCGTTGGTTAAATTACTTTTTATATTTTTTTTAGTAAGATTTAAAAATTAACTTACTTTATCCTCTATTTCGCACTATATCCGATAAGTGTAGGTTGCACTTTCTAATTCAGCATTAAAAATACTTATGAAGAATATTTTATTTAGCACATCGTGCACTTTATCTATCTTACCATGGATAAATGCGTGAAGAATAACAAATTAGTTTAAGACAAAAACTAACGCACGCACAAATGATTTTCTCGTTTTCCTTGTTCTTGCTATGAAAATATTGTCATCGTCTGTCATCGTATCTGGACATATGTACAAAATTTCAAGCAAGTGGCTCGTAAAAGAGTAGGTTAAAATAGCATAGCAAGATTTCCTTACATAAAGAGCTACACAGATATATACAGATCAAGCTAATAAAAGCGCATTTAAGAGACTAGTAATTACTTCCTAATCCTTAAGCTCAATGTCGAAAAGTGCAAGTAATGTACTCGTAAATATAACTAGTAAAAGAAGTAACCCTAAAGATATAATTTCTTACCTTAACATGGGCGCTATTTGCTTAAGCAATCAGAATAATGGTACAACGGAGGGTCACAAAGAGGATACCTGAGATAATTCCAAGTGGACATAAGTATATATATATATAATTCACTTGGAATTATCTCTAGAATAATAGACAAACGAAATTACGGGTGACAAAAAGTAACATGTCACGAGTATATAGGGTAATAGAATAATGATTGATATTTTGTATATAACAAAATATATTGTAAAATCAATCAATTTATAAAAAATACTCCCCCGTTACTCACTGAGCAATTGACAGGCATAGACAAAATTTCCAACGGGTATGGTAACAACGTAATTTCACTTTTATATTGCAAACACCGAATTATATAATTGGAAATAATATAAATCAAAAATTACAGACAACAATTTGTATAATACAGAAAAATTATACATATATATTTTTTTATATCAATATATATTTTATATTGACATTATATTATACATATTGGTATAAAAATAATGATCTGCTATTTGAACTTGCCAACTTATATCAGAATCTCTCCATCCAAAATTGACCTAGTAATAGTACACTATTTTTCACAATTCGGTTTAGTTAATTTTAATAAATGTACATACATAAACACTAGTAAGGCCTAGTAACTAATAAATATTTTTTATTTGTTTAATTAGCAAAAACAAAAAGGCGTTTTCAAGTTTTTCCCATCATTTAGTAAAATACAACTTTATTTATCATCGTTCTTTTGTTATAGAGGAAAGAAATCTAGCTACAATTTGAAATAATGTCTCCCCATGTTAGCTTTGAACCCTCGTTCATTGTGTGGAGCAAGCGCTAATTAGACACTTTGCGACTACTGTATAAAATGCTTGTAACATTTTAAAAAAACATTTGGTTTATATATAGCGTCGTGGTATCTTAATGCAATGTTCATTATAAAGCCTGAACACACGCTATATAATGAATACTGCATTAATACGTATAATAAATAACTTTTATCAATATTATTATAAATGAACTAAACCATTATTACTGTAAAATTTAGTATTTTTTTTTCTTGGGTTCGAGGCAAAGCGCAGTGTTGAGTTCCACCACTCAACACGAAATGCCTCGATTCGGCGGAAAGTGGGGAACGGAATTGTTGAAAGAGAATGGAGTGTCTTAACACTAGGTTCTATGGTTCCCTTTGCCTACCCTGCTATATGCGGGTTACACTGTGAAGTTAAAAAAAGAAAAATATTATTACGAATGGAAAAGGGTGTTTGTAGCAGAAACAAACATTTTCTGTTTTTCACGTGCTCATGCATGCTATGTTATGGTTTTTGAGTGGAGGTGGTCGGGCTGGAGAGTGACATAAGCTACTTTTATCGCGATAAAACATTTTATTCACATCAATTCAAGAAATCAAGGAATTTAAATATTTTAAAAAATATTTTTTATTTTTAACTTCATTGGTCCATTTTCATATTCATCCTATTTTAAAAAAAACTGACCAAAAGGTAAAGGTAAGGTATGAAAACATCCGTTCAAACCATTGAATAACAAGATGAAAATAATTGATTTAGGTGCGTAAAAAACTAAATCTGAAGTGCAAAAATATGGATTTGAGTGAAAATCAATATATTAAAGTTAAGTATCAAATTTTAAATATTACGAGAACTTTTATAATTTATTTCAAATATAATGTTACATTTAATAATAAAAGTATAAAAATATTATATTAAATATGCGTTTAAAATAAATAATAGTCTCTAATATGTTCCAGAAAGGTTGTAAAAACGGTAGGCTGTGCCCATAGCTTATAGTGTAACCACAACATTTGAACATTTGTATTATTAAACAAGGGTCAGCTATAAAACAACTGAAATCTATTTTTTGTATCCGAAATTTAGTACCATATGTATTGAATGAAACTTTTTGTATGTATTCAGATTTGCTTAGTAATATAAACAGAGTATATTCAAAATATACAGTATGTAAGAGAAATATTATTAGGAAAGAGGATTCAGGTTCTTCTGAGGATTAATCAACTAAAATATTTTATTTTTAATTTTTAATATATTCATTCATTTCGGTTTACTAGGAAGTGTATTAAAAACGATTTCAGATATTTTAGTCAAATAATATTGACTTAATATATACGTACGTAATAGATAGAACATACTCTATACTGTCAACCAATTAGTAATGCTATTTTTTTAAGCGAAATACTAAAAAATATAAAGAAACAACAGAAATCTTTAACAAAACTACAGGAATAACCAAACCGCATAGCTAACAACATAACCAAAACCGTACGACATATATAAGATGCCTTAATAAGCCTTGATAGGTCAGTGGGTTGAAATGATAAACATCGCTTACGATGTTGAAATTGCTTTAGCTATCTCTGCCTTCTCGGTGAAATTCTAAGGTCAATAACGTACCCAAGATGCCTGGAGCGATTTTATGGGAATGAGCGAAGATATTGCACCAGAATATTAGTGTCTACAACTTGATCCGCAAAGTGCCATCTTTTATCGTCTTTTTCCAATATCCGTGAATATGAAGTGTAATGACTTTTACATGGGCTACTTGACTTATCTATATTTGTGTGCATCCATATATGTTTCTCTTTGAAACAGCTATATAATTGAACAGTCTATTAATAATTAAAATTTTAACAAATAAAGAAAATCTACTCTACATATAAAAAGTTAGATTATTACAAATAACTCAAAACAACAACTGTTTCTTAAATCAATACATGTATATAATATAGGCATGTATAATATGTATAATATTTATATATTATACAAAGCGTATAATAATTATGACATATTATTACTATCCATATCTCCCACATTATACAAAAAGAACTGAT
The DNA here is from genome assembly GCA_033558755.1 of Philaethria dido. Taxonomy (NCBI): domain Eukaryota; kingdom Metazoa; phylum Arthropoda; class Insecta; order Lepidoptera; family Nymphalidae; genus Philaethria; species Philaethria dido. The sequence goes on from JAKGSA010000137.1 coordinate 595,061, forward strand.
GAAACATCAGCCCGTTTTCTACCTACCGCCCGTTTAAAGATATTACGTATTCAGTGGCAACATTAGCACAGTATTTTATTTGTTCAGACTTAAAAACTGTAAAACATCTATATTAAAATATAAACATTTCATGAATGGCATTCCAAGTTGAAATCAAGACACATCATTACATTAATACGTGAATGAAAAACTTTGAAATCACTTTTACGAAAATTATGCTGAAACGGTATTGTATAAAGTGACATAAACAGTAGTGGGGCAACGTTTGTTTTCGAGTCGTTTTCGATCGTTTTCGGGTATACTGGTTATATTAATAAGAAAATTTTATTCAATAGTAATAGTAAAATATTCTTTTCTATCGTGTAATGCTGTTAAGTCACAAGACATTCTCGTTTCGTTTATTTATGCCTTAGTTGCAAATAAAATAATATTTATGTATTCATTCAACTACCTTGTTACTCATCTCTTATGAGCAATATTTCTCTACTGAACGTTTCCTTAATGAAAATAATACGTGACTCGTTTGGTAATTTGTTTTTATGTGTACATCGTTTCAGCAGAAACTAATGTGAAAATATTTAAGTTCAGTTTTCTCCTTTATAAAACACGTTGCATTTGCAATGCAAGATCATTGCACTCGGTCGACGCCAAAGAGAGTAAGATTAAGTGAAATAAAACCTAACTGCTGCGAGTTTTATAAAAACATGCCTCAAACACACCGACAGAAGGCATGGTATCTTTTATCTTTTACTTTTCTAAAAAATAAAGAGCCTGAAAAAATGAGCTTAGACCTATTTACTATCGCTATCATCAATGGCCTTTGAATAAAACTAAAAAATAGTGAGACAACGAACTAAAAACGTTTTAGTAAATAAAACCCTTTCTAAGTATATAAAGTAAAATTATGTAGAAAAATTAATTAAAATCCACAAATTTATATTTATATACAAAAACCTTACCGCATAATGGTATCTCAGCCGAAAGAATCTCAGAAAAAAGAGGCTCGAAAGGATTCATTCTCTTTGTTTTATGAGACAATTAAGACACGAATGGTCGACGCTAAACTTGCAAGAGTGAATTTTTGTTCTGTAACAGAAAAGAAAACATTTAAATGGGGAATTGAAAACTCTTAACGACCCATGTTAATTTAACGAAAAAGAAAAATTTTCACCTCCGTTCATTAGCAAGTAAAATATGCTATGAAATACAATCTGAATTTAAAATTGAGACCACAATTTAAAAGAGTCCGATGCTAAAGAATGTTTAGCTATTGCAAGAAAAAAACTTTAGCATTTTAACACTGTGCACTCCATCTGCCTCCTTTAAAGTTAAAACTTTTCCATTTAAAGTTGGAATTTCTTGACTATACATAACAGAATACAAAAAAATTAAGGACAAGCAAAGAAATGCTTAAGATAATTCGCCAACCCCTGTTCCTTTATTTTATTACAATTTACCTATTTAAGTTGTATATGTTTTGAGACATATAATAAATATCCTAAAATAATTCAAAGTGAAGGATAAATTGAACATATTTTTATCTAATACAGTAAATTAAAATTCATTAAATACATTAATCGAGACTATCATGACGTAATGTTAAATCACCTGATTGGAAACGTGATGGTGTCGAACCCCTCTTTGGGACAAGTATTATATTTAAATTATTTTCATTTCTTGCTCGTCGACCTATACCATTTGCTTGCTTACATGAAGCTGCTTATATAGGTACATTGTCAGAATTCCGTTTAAGAATAAAATGTTACCTGAGTTGTTTGATGAATTTAAATATTAATAGATTATATAGATATATCAAATCATATGACTTAATTTTAAGCACATAATTAAATATTTTGAATTATTCTATTTGATTTATTCTATTCATTATCTTGAAAGTTGTCTTATCCTTAACATGTAAGCCAGGTTTTTCCCCTTTCCCACCCATCCTTTCCCCAAAATGTGGTGGTTCCGATAGCGGACTACTACATTGTCCTCCCCTTTCATCTGTATCCTCTAGGTTGGCAACGCATCTACAACATGTCTGGTGGTGTAGATGTTGATGGGCGAAGGTAACCACTTACCATCAGGTGGTCCTTCTGCTCGTTTGCCATCCGTTATCCATAAAAAAATAAAAAAATAAAATATCCTCTTCAATGTCTTGAGAAAATAATGCTTAAACTTGTGAAAATAATGCGTAACCATATTTTTAAATTTTCATTATAACTTATAAGTGAATCCAGATTGCATTTCCAGGTGGGCATGTTACGAATATCTAAATAGTATATACAATATGTCAAAAATTATACTATGCGAGATTAACGACCTCATTTAATGGTTTTTTGAGGGTCTTTGTATCTTCCTCTGACCCTCGTCACAAGTAAACGTGTTATGAAGCAATTAACTCACATTTTCATAAACGAAATTCCTTTTCCGTTACCGTTATTTTTGCAAAGGTAAGTGCTCGGTGAAATAATACAGATCTGCCTCTAAAGTTCTCGATTGTACAAAATTATATGTTTACGTTTTACTTATTAAAATTGGGTTGGCCTGAGTTATATCTATAAAATAAATATTAAATAGACGAAAAAAAAATATTTGGATTCTAATAAAAAAATACTATTAACACCTAATTGTGAATGATATACTATTTTATAATAAAGCTCTTGTTCCTTGTCATCTGTTGTTATAAATATAACATAATGTATATATGTCATGAAAATAAACCTGAGAGCTGACTAAAGTAAAAATTGCACTATTTTGTAAAGTAGGTGAACCGAACTTTCAAACAAAGGGTAGAGATAGAAATTATTTTCTCGTGCGATAGTTCAAGTTTGAATACTGTACATGTTTGTTTTTCATACAGAACTATGAGAAATGTTTTCTATTTTTGCAAAAGTTACGATAGAAATATTAAAATTGAATATATTTTGTAATATTAAATTACAGAGCATATACTCGTATACATACATATATATAAACTTATAACTAAGGTAAACACACCTGAGTTCATTTGAAAACCATGGGTTTCAAAATTTGGATATAAAATTAACCTTTAAAAACAAGCTTATCTTAGACCCTTATAATCCTTACTTTAACTTTGATCCGTCTGAAATGGAGCAGACCTACGGAGATTGACATTTACAGAGTTATCTCGCCCTTAAGGCTGTTTGAAACCACTAAATATGAGTCGTCCTTCATTTAAAAAGGATTACATATGCTGGATTTTAATAACGTACTCAAATTCATTTTAAAAATAGGTTTCATAAAGGTGGAAATTGGTTTGACAGAAGCAAATTTAATAATATTTTTATATATTTATTATAAAAAATAATAATTTTTATAATAAATATATTAAAATATTATTTACTTATTGGAAGTAAATAAACTTAATAAATCTTGGCGCAAAATTTTAGATTAATAATGTAAGAGATGTGTCTTGTATGTACGTTTATTATCAGCTGCACGTCCCTTTTTAGCAATTAATGCATTAAAAAGTAGACCAATCTTGAGTTTAAACATATTTTTTTTACTGTGATTTGATAATTATTTACCAAAATTCAATAAAAACTTCTTATTATGCTGTTAATAAATCATTCACGTACTGCGTACGATGCATGATAAGTTCTATGGTGTTCCTAATCGTCGCAGGAGGACCTCATCTAACAATAGGTAAAAGCATACATCAAATGCAATTGCTTATATTAGTATTTTCAAATCGTTTTAGTTACAACTAAATGCATGCTTTATGTATGTTAACACATCTCCCAAATGCCAATACACATACGGGTAGCCCAGGAAAACCATTTCCTGCCTAAACGGAAACATTGCATATTGAGTAGCGGAACGAAAACTCCACTATCAAAAACATTTTAAAGATTCGTAGTCGTAATTATTGTTTAACAGTAGCTAGGTTACACTACATTGAACTCGCTTAATTACTAAATATTAAAATTTTAACTTCAAAACGTATCATGGTTAGATACTAAAATTCTTTTACTTATTCTTCACATCATTATGTTAATACGTGAAGGGTGAAGGGAAATATCGGAGCCTCTTTTTAATTACATTTTTTATTTTTAATAAAATTATGCTGAGAAGCATTATTATTAGGAAGCTTCAAGTCACTCAACGAGCTATGGAGAGGGTTATGCTCGGGGTTTCCCTGCGTGATAAAATTCGCAATGAAGAAATCCGTAGGAGAACGAAAGTCACCGACATAGTCCTCAAAATATGCAAGTTGAAGTGGCAATGGGCGGGCCACGTCGCTCGTAGAACCGACAACCGATGGGGAAGAAAGGTTCTCGAGTGGCGACCACGAACCGGAAGGCGTACCGTGGGACGGCCCCCTACCATATTAGCCGACGACCTAGTCCGAATTGCAGGAAAGCGCTGGATGCAGGAGGCATCCAGTCGTGCCACATGGCGTTCTATGGGGGAGGCTTATGTCCAGCAGTGGACGTCTTCCGGCTGACGACGACGACGACGATGCTGAGTAGTATAAAATTTCATATGATTTAGGTTTATATGGAGAAGGAGTGCAGAAAACTAATTTTATTTATAATTAGTCAATGCCAGCATTTTGCTTCCCGTGAACATCTTGCCATACTATATACTTTTATTCACATGAAACACATGAAACTATAATAGAACTGCCGTTAAGATCTACCGCCTTCATCACATGGAGGTACTTCGAGCATGTGTCATTACAAACAGGAGATAAGAAGGTTTCGTCACTTCATCCTCTTCTTTCCATTCAAAGTAGAGACATTACGTGTTCAGAAGCAATGCTCAACGTCACGCTTAGCCTTACCGGAACGAAATAACTACTCCTGCATGTTACTCGACATTGTACTCAAATTTAAATAATTTTTATGTTATAGTTTTAAACTTATATGTTTTAATTTAGTTGTTTATCTGAATTTACAGATTTTCAATTTATATGTGAAGTGTCGGCATACCATAAGTAGTAAATTAACAACAAGACCAATACAAGAAACAATTTAAGTGCAGATGCACCTATTCATGTGCGATGCACTAATTAAAGCACATGCACAAATTCCAAGACTGAGTAAGAAAAGTCGAAACAGGCTTGAAACTGAACCCACTAAAAACCAAGGCAATGACAAACATTCCAGTAGTACCTATTAATATTAACGATTAAGTTACAACAATATTGATTCAAGTGCAGATGTTCATGAATTAATAAAGCAACATAATACTAATTTAAGTACAAATGCACTCAATCAAGTGTAGGTGCATTTGATTTACTATCATGCATTCAATATTTAACATTCAATAAAATCATAACAAGTTGTTTGGTAACAAGGCAAGTCGCGGCGTTGAGTTCCTCAACACGCAATGCCTCAATTTGGCGGAAAGTGCGGAGCGGAATTGTTGTAAGAGAACGGAGTGTCTTAACACTAGGTTCTCAGGTTCCCTCTGCCTACCCTGCTATATGCGGGATACAGCGTGAAGTTAAAAAAAAAAAAAATCTCATGTATAATTCTTAAAAAACAGTGTTATCTAAAAATATTTGGCGCGTAAATGCCCAATAGTTTAACCAGGAAACAATACTACAATCTTTCCTTCTTATTGATTATTAGAACCATTAACTATAGAAATAAAAAGGAATATCAATTAAAATCATATTTCATATACTTAAGAAAATCCTCAAATTTTTAAAACTTTACTCCTGTAGAAATATTGTTGGTTGCGAAAACCAACGTCGAGTTTTATATAAAGAGACTGTGAAAAAATATGCATACATTTATATTCAATAAAAGAAGCTATTTCCCTAGGAGAAATTTGAATCCACGACTACCGTGTTAAGTTAGGTACATCGAAATTGCACCATGACGGCACCCCATCCCGAATTTCCTTAAAGCCTCTATAAATTTACAAGGGATTATTTAAGTGTAGTCATATATTGAGAGGGTTGTTCAAAGTAATATTTCCGGGCCATATTGAATTTAATATATAGGTATAAGATAGTGATTCTAAAAGGTAAGCGTAAATCCATTTCGTTTGCTTTGACCCGAAAACCATAGAGTATCTCTTGTGGCGGTGACAACGTCAAAGGAGCTTAGTCAAAATCTAGTGGAGCCTTAAACATGATCATTGCCGTATTCTGTAAGCGAGAGGTTTCTCGTGCGTAATCTGATTATACGCTTCTTGTATAAGCTGATATTATTTCAACATTGTTATCAAAGCGACTACACGTGAATTAATTTTATAATTATAAGCCAATGAATGATGGAATGCTTAATGACTAAGGTTATCCGTTAATATAATATAATATAGAACGTCTTTGACGCGATATTGCTAAGTAATTTAATTTTAAAATTAATTATAATTATAAAATTGATTAATTGGTCAGTTGTAGAAATCTTAAACATTAACAGTTTTTAACAGTAGATATTGGGTGCCCGATTCTAATCTTAAATCTATTAACCAGTCGGTAACAAGGACTTTTTTAAACATAAATCAAACTTATGGCCACTACAAATTTGTTTTATACTGTATAATATATATTCTATATATATATTTATGTTCTATTTCTTTATTTATTATATTAGTATTTACCCAACTTTACTAATAATATCGCAACACAGCTCTCAAAGTATATAGTAAAGCACTTCACAGCTGAAAGTAAATAAAATCTTTTAGTTTCCGGCATTACGAGTCCATCATATTTCACGTATACAAATATCATAATGGTGGAAGTCGTTCAGTGTTTCAAAAGCGCTGCACCGGCGACACTCCATTAAACGAAGCATTATCTCCCCCTGCTGGCTCAGGCTGTGAACACTCCTTTTAAAATATCCCTCTATCCTAATACTACAAGCAGTACCTAAACGAACCTTTTATATAAACTTTTAACGAAATCACGCGATTCTAACTTCGTTACCTTTCAATTTCCAATAAATAAAGATATAAAGAAATGTTTCCTCGATATCCTCTCGAATGTTCCTTCTTTTGAAAGTTACAAATACTCGAAAGATGCTTGCAAGGCGCAACTTTCTTAGAGCCCAACTAGCCATGAAATGAAATCTCAGGTAATTGGATTCTTTGGAGCCGGCTATCTTAATTATTTTACAAAAATCTCGCGGGAATCATTTTTAGAAGGATTTTTAATAGGTACCTTTATTCTCTAGTCAAATTACGAACTAATTAACCAAGGCAAGTTTTCCCATCGAGGCCTCATTATAAATTAAGAACAACTCGTTTATCTAAAATGAGATTGGGTTACCAAGGTACAGTATTTCTCTTTGGACGAAATTGTTTTGAAGTTTATGAAGTATAAATTTGTACTTAGACGCTTTTGTCTAATGTTATATTCATTAAAGCCAAAGTAAATATAGAACACCTGTTTCCAATTTTGTATTTCTAAGTATCAAATCTTATAGCTTACATGTTAAGGAACTAATGCAAATAATAAAAAAATATAATAAATTAAGATATAATATGCGGAAGGAGCAGGACCGATCGTCGTGGAAATCCTTACGCGACCTCTGTCCAGCTGTGGGCGTCGCACGGCTGATACGACAACGACGATACCGGTAAATAACTACACACTCCATACCCTTTATTTATAAAGGATTTTTTATAAATATATTGTGATTAAAAATTAAAACCTTTTTCATAGTATAAAGTTATAGGGATACAATATATTTTTCTATAAAATATACAACGACCAACGATGACATAATAGGTGTCTTAAAACTGTGCACATAAATCTTGAAAGTTTCCCAATTTGAATTTAACTAAGTATCAACTTTAGATTTTGCTTAAGAATATTCAAAGTTTGAGTCATCAGTCACTTTTAAAGGTTATCTTATATTGCACGCTATGTTTTTAATGTTAACCTACTTGAAAGGTGGATTGAAAGAATTTCTAAGAGTTTCTTTTGTTGATATTTTTGCACACAAATATTTGTGTACTTATATAAGCAGTGGTTGTTGTTAATTTCATATATATAGGTACGTACATATCAGTTACAGAATCGTTTCTGATGATTTTTTAGAACTGACAGGCAACGTGCAGCCACTCCTTGGAGAGTGCAGAGGAACCATAAGACAAGATTGTCGGAATTCCTACTAAACAAAAAAATGATTTTTGAAACTAATGATAATAAAGTGGAATAATATGGCTTAGATCTTAAGGTCCACGCAAACAAAAGTTGCGGGCGACTTTAATAAACTAAATGAATGAATGCTCATAATTTTATTGATTAATTTTATATATTATAGACTAAGTAATGAAATAATTCATTAAAGTGATTTAAATTTCATAACATAGAACAATAATATGAGAATGTATTTAATTAAAAATATAATCAACTACTATGAACTATTTTAATTAAAATTACATTACTTTTAATACAAATTAATATTAAATCGGGTTTATCTTGAAATATACCATTAAATATTCATCTGACGTCTAGCTCTTGGAGAAAGGCATAAGATTATGTCAAATTCATGAACTTCTAAGAAACATGCTTAGATGAATGTCAAAGAGATAGCGAGCGAATGTCTTCACAAGAAGATCACCTTCAAAGACTTTATACCTAACGATAATATTTCGGAAGTCGCTTGTTTAAATCTGCAAGCAAAACTAAAACATGAAATATACGAGTAAATTCAACGTATAATATTTCGCTAGAGTTGTGGTATATGTGATATATAAGTCAAATGTAACCTTCAAAGAAAAAGTTCACTTATAAGTCAAATGTAACCTTATACATATGTATAAGGTTACATTTGACTTATAAGTGAACTATTATAATTAAACTAAATCATTGTTGGCAGTATACTATTTTTGTGGTATAGCAGGGTAGAGAGTGCCTAGTGTCATGATACTCCGTTCTCTGCCTTCCGCCCGAATTCGAGAGATTACGTCGTGTAAGGCAGAAAAGAACGCTTTGCTTACCAGAGCGGAAAAAAAATGTTTTTATTTTTGTAATATATTTGAATATAAAATTACCTTACCTAACTTCACGCTTTATCCCTAGCGGGGTAGTCAGAGAGAACGGAGCGCCAAACGCTACGGTCCCTGCATACTTCTTTCGCCTCGTCCACAGTCATTAACCTCTTCATGCATGCCCTCCGAGGGGTCCTCATGCTTTTTACGTGACCTATCGTCCTCAAAGGTCAACCGAGGTCTCCCCCTACCTCTCTTGCCGCTCACCTTTGCTTCATATATCTTTTTCACCATTCTTTTATCACTCATCCTCTCGACGAGCCCAAACCACCTGAGCACCTTCTTCTTCATTCTTACTATAAGAATATAAAATTATTTTTTTATTTTTTTTTAATACATAACAAACAAAACTAGTTAAAAATTATTGTTTTTTCTAAAGAGAAATACATTCACAGCAAGTAACATAATGAACTGATGTTTACTTAATTAGAAACACTTCCAATACGTTAATTAAACACTAACGGAAAATTTTCATTTCTTTGTACTGTTTTCCAACTGCATTCCATTTCTACGTTTTTATTGCAGAAAGGTTTTTCTGTTGCACTTTAAAGGAATTTCTTTTTTTTTTTAATAACGAACATAGTTTTTAATTTTAGTAGTTTCTTCCATGAAAATGCTGTTAGAGACAAATATTAATATTATTAGTATTTCCGAAAATATTGTATTACTATGGAAGGTAGATATGTGGACCAATTGTCAAGTACATCGGACATGGTTTAAAGATTAATATTGTGAGATTTCCTTACAGTATTACAGATAACAATATTGTGTTTAAAAAGCATTATTTTCATCATTAATTATCACTATAAGATAGATTTCTAGAATCTTCCACAAAGTTGAAGCACACAAGAAAACCGTTCTGTTATTTATGTGTGAGATTAATTACGTAATAAAGAAATATAGGGCGAAGTGTAATAAAAATCCCATCAAAATATGATTACAAGTGGACCTGGGGAGTAATTCATACGATCCATAACAACCAACTGACGGTTACGAAAAGACGTTAATATACGAAGGACTCTTCATTTCAGCAAATACATCGACATATAAATACAGACTCAGTAATAGCTAGTAAGTATATATGATAGTTCAGTTGTGAGATTGTATGTGGTCAAACTGCTAATCCGATGTTGATGAAATTCACATAATTTGAAAGAGATTTTGTTACAAAGGTTGCATTGCATTAAATAAAATAATATATTATGCATTTATGAAGGGCAAGTTTGCTGTTGTAATTATATCTTTAAGCCATTTTGAGTTAGAATTTCTTTTGTTACTAGATTATTTTGCCCACTCCATACAATATTTCTAAGTAAAAACTAAAAGAATCTTCTGTCACCGCAGAAATTTGAAAAACACCTGTTATCTCAATATTAATACGTATAATATACTATTTTAACATCAATCTACAAATTATAAACTTGTCATACAACTCGACACAATATTAACATATGTATTAACTGCTTTCTGCGAAATTACATTAATTCACTTTTACCCAAAATATAGTAATTTTGAATCGCAAAAGTTGTTAAACGTTGCGTACCTGTTTAATTCCAGAAGCGTGAAATTTTAAACAGCAACATTTATGCATCGTCGAAAAAGGTGCTTTATTTAAAACTATTGTTATATAAATAACATATATGTATTTGTAACAAGAAAAGCTCCTAAAATTGAAGTTTTATAAATATTTATACACTCAAACATATTCAACTTTACTATCAATATTTTTTGTTCTAGAACTAACAATGGATTAAAATTTGAACGTAGCAAAATAGATTTTATGTAGAGAATAGCAACATGTCTATTTATATAATATATTAGAACTACTAGCTGTGTAGTTGACAAATATAAATATAGTAAACAGTGTTCGTTTGGTAACATCATTCGCACATATTCACTTCCTGCCCGAAAGTGACATACTGTACATTTGAGAGGCGTAACTCAACGCCGTGCTTTGTCCTAATAAATTGTCCTCCATGAAAAGGTAGTTAGATACATAAGACTGAAGTTCATTCTATTGTAACACAAATGTCACATTTGTACGACATTCATTGCCAGTACGACAATTGTATGGAAGCTCATAAAAAGGATCAGAGCAAACTTCGTCGGCTCAAAGGGCAAATGAAATATATTCTTTATGTTCGTTGGCAGTACGAAATAGCTCCGCGGACCCATGAAGCAGTACGCACGGAGGGAGCTTCCGAGGTGCTTACCCGAAACTATCCCGTTCCGCTTTAACATTCTAAGCATTACGCCAAATACGAAGTGACAATGTAGTTCTTTGTTTGGGAGCTGTAATATTTTATGGCTCATGTATTTTCTTTATGGGATTTAAGGGGAAACTTACACACCTGTACGTATCTGTGGACGTATTTAGTAGGCTTTACATGTATCATTTACTCTATTGGATACTAGCAAAACTAGATAAGAAAAATATTTATGTTTGTACATTATAAAAGATTGAAATGATTTTTGAATTATAATCGTTAAAAATTATTACTTTGAAAGGCAATCATACTGTGATGTATTAATAAATACTGTGAAAGTGCTTAAAAGCAATATGTTCAGGTGTAATTTTTAATACATATTTATACTGCCGTTCCAATATTTCCGCGAGCGGCTTCAGCTGCGCGGCACACGCAGATTTTAAATTGGATTTCAGATATCGCTTGAAGATATATTTGTTGAATAAAAATATAAAACATTGTTGCCGCGGAGATTAAGACTTTTAAATTTAATACTTTATGACAGAATACAACACTTATATCTCAAACATGAGGTAAAGATTAAATACGGACGTTTACAAAGAGTAAATATGATATTAAATTATGTTCCCGCATTGCCCCTTGAGTTATCTTCACACCTGAACCGCCTTTTAAGTAGTACACAAGAGACCCAGCGACTTATGACTCGACGTTCTCTTTCCCCTACATTTCATATTGCGATTATTGTACGTTGAGTGACCGAAAGCAATATTTAGAAATTAAATCGCAATTTTAATCGAAATGAGTTAAGATTTAGGTTTTAGACAAACAATTTTCCAAAAACTATTACAACAAAAATGTGCTATCGGTATAAAAAATCAAAGAAAACATTTTAAAACGTAAAAGATTTTACTAGATTCTTTCTAGTAAAATCTTACAACTTTTAAAATCGTAGTGCATTTTTTATAAATGAAATTTCACTTTCAGAGAAAACGTTATCTGTAGTACTCTAGCTACGCCGTGCTTTACCTAGATGAGTTGAAAAGTATTACATGGATGAGATAAAGAAGTACACTCTGTAAATGGAAAAGGAACGGGTCAGTAAGCTCGTGATTTTTTTCGCATTTCATGGCGTGATAAATGGGCAAAGCGCACAGACGCCTAGACTCAATCGGAAGCACTGCCAATGACGCGAGAAATTGCTCTTATTTTTCCATCTTAAAAGTGTTGAGCAATGTTACTTTTAAATTGTATACCAATGTTTATTCTACTGAAATAATGTGAAAACGGTTACAAATTTTTCGCTTAACACAATGCTGAAAAAATATTAGAATTAGTGATTATTTTAAGACAGTCCTTCATTATTTTGAAATCATTTAACTCTACACCAAACTATATTATCAATTATTGGGTAAAGCGCATATCGTATCAAAACCGCTACCGTTTAGACAAGTCTGAAGTATATATGCCACTACAATTTAATTTATTCTTATCTATACATATAAATAAATAAAATTGTCTGTTTGTAATATTATAATAATCGGTTATTATTTTTACTACATGCATATGATATTAAATGAAACTATTTTAACCGGATTAATCACGTATATTTTAGTATTCGGAAATACATTTTTGGGAACCCGACGTTTCGAACACTTTACAGTAGTCTGTGGTCACTGGTAGACTCTACCTGTGACCTAGACAAACTGTGTGTGTGTGTAATAATCTCGAAAATCAAAGAGCTCATTATACATATGAATACATCTACGGTACATATACTAAAATAGCATTTGTACAAATTTGTCTATCTTTGTGTGCTTGTTCCGGCTAATTTCTGAAATGGTACTGATGTAATAAGGAGTAACTTAAGCTACTTTTATTTTAGAAAAATACTTCTTAATCATAACATTAACACAATATAACTTTTTTGTTAAATTTCATGCGGACGAAGTGCGGCCACAGCTAGTAATAAATAGTAGAGTTCCCGTTGACGCGTTAACAACGCGTTGTCTATCAATGTATATGTCACTTTGTATAAACGTCGATGTCAAACCATGGTAGTGTTTGTAATATTTATTTTATTAATTTATTATATTTTTACGCATTATTTTAAAATACATTATCATTGTGCAGTTCTTCGCTATATAAACTATAAGAGTACTAAGTTTCATTCTCCCCCACTTAATTTTCGTAAAAAGGAATCCAAAGCTTTTCCTTCACGTATTAATATATAGATTTATAATTTTAGAGCCTAATTATAATTGAAGGAAAATCTACTAAAGTAATGAATTTTCTATAAGCGCCATCTAGTATAGTTTTTGCACACTGAGGTATCATTTTAATAATATACATATTAGTACAATCGAGTGTTATTATCACTCACTAGATGGCAATATTCGCAATTATTCCTAATACAAATTATTTAGTAAAGAAAACAGGTGTCGCCACTTTAATATTTAATCTTAGTAGTAAATGATTACCTTATTAGCAAACAAATTATTTTATTATTGATATAGATAATATTGACATACAAATATAATAAAATATTCTTCTTTTTCTGCGCATTATGCGAGTGACCTACCATATCCATTCTCATTCTTTTTCGACTATGTACATATATTTACCCGACTTTGCGACGCAAAGGGACTTATTTTTCAAACATTGATTGCTTCTATCGTCCCAAGGAGGCCTGTAAAATGTTAAATTTGTCCCTGCTAATTCTTCTGCTTTCTGCGTTTGGACTAATTTTTTATTTTCAGTTTTTTTTAAAACACAGTCAGGTGTTTTGTCTTTTTCTTTAATAATTGTTCTTTTTATTTGTAATGATTAGTAACATTGTTCGGTTTACTTATTTAAATAAGCCGAACAATGTTACTAAAGAAGTAAATACTTCAAATATAAACATCCCCTCAATCAGCTTAGTATATAATACACTTGCATTAAATTCAAACTGAATCAACTGCGCCACGACAGTATTTTACATACCTACTTAAATGCAATTTAGAACAACAAACACTGCACCCATTAACCTTTTACAATGAATATGTGTACATATCTCCCGACCTACAAAAACAAACAGACTACCTAATTGCTATTGGAAATAGCAAAATACATTTTTCCATTATACGCACAATAGCTAGCTGCAGATGGAATATTGTCCGAGTTGATTAATATTTCTGATTGACTTAATTCCGATATAGGAATTACAAAATAGAACAAGAAATTGAGATCAACTGATATGTATATCCTTTGTACATAGGTATTAGGTATATCCTTTGTATTGTACAAAAAAGCTTACTCTTTTTTATCATAGCTTGATAATTTATTATTGTTTTTTTCATAGCTTTATCATTTTCTATACAATATCATTTTATCAACACGTGATAAGCAGTGAAATTTAAGCTCAAACGCGCTTACAGTAAAATAAAATAAATGAGAAATTTTATATTTCTCATTTACATACTTGATCTTTTTTTTGCATCTCCCAAATCCACCTGTATAGCTACAACATATTTTGTCGCTTTTAATAGGGAAGGCAGAGCGAATCTAGGGTCAAGGCACTCTCTGTTTCCCGCCCGAATGAAAAACATTGTGTGTTGAGTGACGGTACACAATGCAATGCTTTATCTTACCAAGGCGGGATAATAAAAATAATTTAAATATAATAATACCCCCGAATGGGAATCGAGCTCACATCTGTGGTTATAAATCACTTCATCTTTCGCCATGCATGCATTTAGACATGCATACATCGAACAGCCTATTCTTTTTTTTTAGCTTCACGCTGTATCCTGCATAGAGTCCGCATAGGCAGAGGGAACCTGAGAACCTAGTGTTAAGGCACTCCGTTCCACAGCCTATTCTAATCACATTAATATCACGATTACATAAGTAAGAAAAAGTAGAATTTGAATACACAGCCATCGTCTCAACACGTTTATGTAGAAGCAGATGCCATATACATAAATGGCAAGCCCAGCTATGCGAGGACGTCATATTTTTTAATTCATTAAGAAAATATTTAAACTGAAGCCTTTTAAAATGCGAAATACAAAAAAAGCGTAAAAGAGGATGTTGCCGCTGCCGGTATTTAAAAACTGAAAAACATTTTAGATAAAGGATGCTGGATACCGGGAATTTCTCTTCACTTGATATCCTGTATTTCGATATATCCCGCTTGTTCAGCGATAAAAATACTGGCAGGTTGGTTTTTATTTTATTTGTATTGACCTAGATGTGTATTTCATGGGGCGTGCGTACATAGTTCCGCGCTGCACTGTAAAATATTCTTTGGTATATATATCGAGTTGTACGGTACAGTAAGTAACACTTTAGTTTTCTTTTGAAAAATGTATAATAGTACATATATATTTAATAAGTTACTATTTTTAAGTAAATTAACCAATTTTAATACAATTTTTACTAATGTATTTTATTATTCGACATCATGGCGCAATGTGAACAATGGACATATCTGTGCAAAAGTAGTGAAATATCCATTTCTCCGATCTAAATATGCAATTTGTGAGTTATTTAACTTTTTACTAGGCGTAAAGAACTTTAAATATATCCCTCTGTTTTTACATTCACATAATACAACTCTAATTAGCAACAATAGCTATTAATGAAATTAGCCGTATCATATTTTAAGCTCCACCGAACTCGACGCAAGTAGTTGTATTACATTGTTTCCAACCAGCCGGCTTACTCGCAAATATGATTAGATAACCTTGTCTGTGTGAAAGAATAAAATGTAGAGACTAATACAATTCTGAACGGGTCGTTTCGTGACTACTGCACGTTTAACGTCTAAAATATTTGCCTTGCCGACATCTCTAGCCTTGGCGAATTGATCGAAAGTTGACAACTGGTGTCACTGCTTATTTGTTAGCCAATTACGTAACAATTATGCTCTGTATACCTATAAGAAAAAATATTTACGGTATATATTAGTACATTACAGCTATGACATCAGCATAAAACATGGAGAGAAAACTGATTAACTAGAGATTCCATTTGTACTCGAAAGATTTTTTAGAGAACCTAACGCCAAGAACCCTAACCTAGCGCTCGTAGTTACTTTCCGCTCGAATTCGATATATTGGGTGCTAAGTGGCGGAACCCGACGCCACGCTTTACAAATATTACTATACATTTTAAATAATTCTTTAATTTTATTTAATATTATTATATATTTCTTCAATTCTAGTAAGATAAAGTGCAACGTGGAACGTATCAAAGTTAAAGTCAAAGTCAAATAATTTTATTCAAAATAAGAAGTTACAAGCTTCATTTTTTGAACGTCAAATAATTTACCAAATATGTACCCTAATATATCTCATAGATGGAAAATGTGGTAAAACACAAACTACATAAGAAGTATGTATTTTACCACAAGGAATGTATATGAAAATGATTAACTTCCAATATTTATCTTTTATCTGTACCAATCTTCCCGCTTCAGTGCGGTGTCTGTTAAGCATGTGGAGCGCAAGCTGTAAGGAGATAGCTAAGAATCCGATACCGCCCTTAACCGCAGCGACACGTGTCAAACATAACCTAAATATTCATGGCCCGTCTTTCTCCACGTTATAAAGCTGGTTTAGCACTGCTCAAGCCAGTAGATATCTTTATTTTTGTTTACCTGCGCATAAAGTAAGATTATTGACATACGTATATTTTGTTAAATATCTATTTAAAAAGTATTTACAATGAAAAATGTATAGGAAATAAACTATTATATATATTAACAGAAAGTAGTTCAGTTCAGATCAATTCTTTAATTATGGCGCTTCGATTAAGCAAAACGTATTAGGTGTTTATAAGTAAGCAACATATTTTATGACATATTTTAATTGTTATTTTCAAAGGGTCTAGTCGGATAAGTTAAGAAAAATACCACTGGCGTGTGATGGATTGATTTTATCGTTTGGATGTGGATTCTTACCAGCGGTAATTTAAATTATTTTTATTTCCCCGCTTTGATAAGGGAAAGGGCGGTGTTGAGTTCCGCCACTCGTCATGCAACATATAATATAAATTCTTACAAAAGAAACATAATAAATATATTGAATTACACTGAATTTCAAAATTAAAACAAATCTTAGTCAAAGATGGAACCCCTACAATAATATAGATATCTTAAAAAGAAATCAAAAGACATAGTAAGAATGGGGAGACCTCAGTTGACCTTTCGAAAATACAAGTACAGTGTCAATGACACTGGAGGAAGGTGACAACATTGAAACATGAGGACCTCTTGGGGGTACGTTTGAGGACGTTGATAAGAATAGAAGGAACGAAGGAATCATTGTAACCGTAGCTTTAAAATTTCCGTAAAAATATAAATTACATATTTTTAACTGACTTTATAAAAAGGACGAGGTTCTCAATTCGACTGCATTTTTTTTAACCTTACCGCATTTCATCTTTTTTTATCAGAACCTTAATTATTTAATATCGAAAGTCTTGCGCATAATGTTTCTTTTAGATAAATCCCCTGTATATGAGTAATTATCGGTACGTTAATTATTTGTTATACCATTTTAATGGGTGTCTATTATCTCTTTAAATAATAAAATATAAATGAACAGTACAGTTGCGAAAAAACATTTAAGCGAAGCCTGGGCGGGTCTTATGACAACTTTAATTATATTTCCTTGTTAACGGTAGCGATAAAAAGAATTTTATATTGTAACAAAAGTAGCTCGACTGATGTTTACTAATTAATTCTAAATTTCCTGGTATGCAGAGTCAAAAGGAAGCCATGGATGGAATGCTTACAAGCTGACGCGTATAACATTTCATGTAGATACCTTGTATGTCGACAAATACTCGAAAATGCAGGAATAAGTCTAGCTAGAAGCTTTTAAATAAGTTTTTATTTTCGTTTTTACTGTCTTTGTTTTAATAGACGTACAGTGTTCTTTGTTTTTAAGCTTCACGCTGTATCCCGCTTACAGCAGGGTAGGCAGAGGGAACCTAGTGTTAAGACATTCCGTTCCCCACTTTCCGCTGAATTGAGGCATTGGTTGCTAAGTGGCGGAACTCAACGCCGCACTTTACTTTGTTACCAAACCCATGACATGAAAGTACTAAACTTTTACATTTCCTGGACAAGTTCAGTGTATAATTATTAAGTAGATATTTTAGGTATTTATTTAAGAAACAAAATTTGTGTTAACAAAATGAATATAACTAAATATCTTGTGGCTTGAAATATCGGTTTTTAATATCATTCCTATTTGTTACTTTACTAAGAAAGAACATAAAAGTGCCAGAAAGACAATAAAGATAATTTCTACTAAAAAGAATAATGTAGCAATTATAAGCTTAATAATTTCGAAAATGCAATTTTTAATTTCAGATCTATTATATGGATTTATGCCTTAATGATCTTGTTATTAGATATATAAAAAGGTTATTCTTTAAAAGAGTTTACTTTACTTACCGACTAATTAAAGTTTAGTTCCCTCTGTGTTCACTGTCTACAGAAATAGGGCAAAATTTAAAAAGAAATTAATATCATATTACATAGCTTTTGTGTTTACCCCGTTTCGAATGCGGCTTCACGCGTCCGTGCACACCCATTTACTTCCTAACTAAGACAATCGTGACTTTGCATATTGGAGGGTAAAAGCGATAAATACGAATTCACAAAAAATAAGCTCATGAAATGATGCAGCCCTAGAGAGGTAATTTTTAATAATACGTAACGACTTAACAAGAAAGATTAATTCGTTACCATAATCGAAAACTTGTGAATATTTATAATAAATTTAAACTAAACAGGACTTGAACTCTTGTGGGTTAACCATAACCATACAAAGCCCATAGCGTTCTCAGATAAATAGTTTTTTTTATTCACCGCTTCATAATTGTCACAAAAATATAAAATCAACTAAATTTTAAACTACTTTCAGATGAAATGTATACGTTTAAACATAAGCTTTCTCATATGTGATTAAAACTCAAAAGCATTGTCTAGTCATTACTAATTAACTGCACAAGTAATATTTCAAAACAGCAGTTTTTCATTACTTTTTTGTCATTTTATTCATCTTACATGCATTTTATATTGAACAATGTAGTCACGTTTTCATAGGATTTTTTAGCAGGCTTTTTACAATTTGCTCTCAAATTCACGTTCTGCTTATTTAGGTCATAGTAATAAAGGCGGGACGCGTTCGCATGATGTTGCAAAATACTACATAATATTCAGATTTTCCCATTACGCTTACCTGCTCAGGCACAAAATAACATTTGGATTACGTGACGAGGGCAGCCAACCAAGAACGTACATAATTTATGCTGTAATTTTTAATATGAAGACAAAGGCACGTCGATTTGTATTATTCAGATCGTGGAGATTATTGTATAACGTATCACCTTTTTATCTGATCTACCAAGCTTGAATTTGAACAGTCGATTCAGTTGGATAGGTATTCATAGTTATAATAACTTGAATTTATCTGTGTTATATAAACTGATTTAAATTTATTAAACAAATGAAACAATATGATTAGACGAAAACAAAATTTTAGATAAACTAAAAAGCTACACAATCTTCAGCTTTGCTGGACAAAATTTAATAATCTATGAAAAAATAATTTAGAGTGATGTAAAAGGGTAATTAATTCTTTATGATTTCGCCCTTTTCTGATTCATATGGCCCAAAATAAATCCACAGGAATGGACAAACACAAAATAAATACACAGAAATACACGTCTCTAAATGAAGAAATATTTTAATCCCATTGGAAATGTCTGACTGTAATGTTATGTAAGTCTAGTATCTCAATGTGAAAAAAAGGCAGAAAAGTTAAACCTAAATATAATTTACTGAAATATATTTTATAATGTCGGATTGTTCAATACAGAATAAGAACCATAATTTCATTAAAGTATTTTTCAATTCGACAGATATATACATCTCTATACAGACAGACATCTATCTGTCTGTAGTCTTAAGTCTTAAGAACTATAAAAGATGTTTAAGCATGAAAAGGATCCTTGGAAAGGCGTCGAAGGATTCGAAGGAAAGAGTTTTTAGTTTCGCTCTGTGAAGCCATACACCGGAGTCGGTACTTGAACTCCAGTATTGACTCAAGTGCGAGGTTTCCGTCTGCTACTTGTTTGAAAAATAAGCCTTTGAAGTCCCGGCTTATATTGATATCTGGCTTTTATGTCAAATAATTACATAAAAGTTGCCCATATGTTATATATTTTCCATTTTACACGCCAGATTTTGAATAAAATGATTTTATAAAATTAAAGTAGTACGTTATAATAATAATAAAATAGTAATAATAAAAACACATGTATTGCCTTTAAAAAAATACAACATGCTAGTATTATTCATATTAAAAACAATAAACATTATGGTAAAAGGCGTAATTCAGGTTATGATCCTTGAGGCCGATATCTCAATCATCGCTGATTTTCAGTTACACCTGAAAACTCTCCCTCACATGTACTACGATGTATGTGTAATACGCCCTTCCATACCAATTTTCATATAACTTTATATAAACAGACCTGCGTGTTTGCTTTATTTATCAGTTATTGCATAATATTAAGGAGAAAACTCAAGTCCATTAACATAGACCCAATAAGTTTGTCTAAAACACATCACATCAGCTAACATAAAAAGCATTCATCGCGATTTTAACGATTCAATGCGAACAAATCAATTACTTTGATCTAAATAAGAGAAAGAGTAAATTAGAACGCTTATATAACCGGTCAATAACATCCTTAGGCCCACGTTTTACTTGCATAATTCGAGGTGTATTATGAAGCGATACATCACTTTCTCTTTATATATAGATAGATATTGGTTAGCTTTTATTTAGGTCGCTGTTTAAATCACGTTGTGTTGTTTATGTATTCTCGTAGTAGGGGACTTAGCAAATGCCTAGCCCATAAAGGTCACTCATAAATAAAACATTTCTTAATATTGATAATAATGGGACAGGCTGTGACGAGGTACGCAACAGTATGGTACGGACATCGCATATGCTCTTGTGTAACGGCATAATTTAAAAAATTCGAAGACCTATAAAACCTTGTTAAACGTAACACTCTAAATTAACTAGCAATAATGTGTACCAATGTGTTAATTATTATTTATTAAAACTTAATATTCCAAGCAAGTTGATGTTAACTCTATTTTTTGTGTAATATGAACAAGCAGTACATTAAATATTTTAGCAATAAAGACTAAAATTTACAAAAATATTGTGGTTTAATTTAGATATGGCGCATTAAATAATCAAAATACTATATATATTTTTTTTTAACTTCACGCTGTAACCCGCATATAGCAGGGTAGGCAGAGGGAACCAGAGAACCTAGTGTTAAGACACTCCATTCTCTTTCAACAATTCCGGTCCCCACTTTCCGCCGAATTGAGGCATTGCGTGTTGAGTGGCGGAAGGAGTTGTGGCGGAGTTGTTACCAAACCCAAGAAATGAAAATACTAAATTTTACATTTTCTGGAGTGGAAATCGAACCCACAACCTGTCGCGTTTACAGTCGCACGCTTGTGCCTCTGCGCCACGACAGGCGTTATACTATATATGCACGTCATAAAAAGCTTATATTTTGTCATTAGCGCAGTAGTTTTTTTTGTGAATCACGGTCACATTAATCACGCTAGATACTTTTAATAATGAAACAGGTTTAAACTACACCTACAACTCATATTATGATCATAATAATAAAATTATAACATCTTACAGATATTTTAGGTCAGTGTCAGTTTCTTATTTACCAATAGTATCGTCTATTTTAGTCTATCGTATTCTATTAGAACATATTGCAAAACAACTCCTACGAATTTGTAGTGCCTAATATATTCAACAGTTAGAGGTACATTTAGTTTAAACTTTTTACGTTTACTCAATTCAATTCAATAAGTATGTAGTTTTCATTTTCATTATTTTTGTACATTTTAAATGAATGAAATAATTATATCCATACTAATATTATAAATGCGAAAGTAACTCTGTCTGTCTGTCTGTTACGCTTTCACGCCTAAACCACTGAACCGATTTTGATGAAATTCGGTATCAAGATAGAACTGAACTTGACAAACAACATTTTCTACCATTTTTTTCGGATGAAAGTTTGTATGGAAACCTTATTGTCAAACATAAAATCAAGTAAGATTGTTCAATTGTTCACAACTTTCACACCTAAACCACTTAATCAATTTTGACAAATAGTCTAGACCCTGGAAAAGACTACTCCTAGGCTACTCCTTATCATGTCGCGCGATATAACCGAATTCCACGCGGGCGAAGCCGCGGGCGGAAAGCTAGTACTTGTAAATTATGTTTTTATTTAAGTTTTTTTTTTTGATAATCTACAGATGTAATTTTGTATAATATGCATTTATAAGAAACGATAAACGATCGTGGTGAAGTTGGCAAATCAATAATTTTAAGTTTAAATTCTAAGCTTAAATACAGGGAAAGGGAAATTGCAAATGCACCTAATAAAATAAGTAGATAAGAAAAACAATTACATGTGTTTACTTTTGCAACTCATAAAGTCAGTGTGGTTCGAAGTAAACGACTTATTTATCATATTTCAGATAGTTTGAACTCGAAGTTCGCACACAACACAAATGTGTACTAGTATGTGTATTCTAGAACAGCAATATCTATGTTTTAATGTTTTTAACATTTTATTATGTTAGATTATTCCGACTGGCTTAAACTATTTTAATCAAAATTCGTGAAAAACAAAAATGACGAAAAGTATTCGTTTTTGTATTTTTTAATTTAGCTAATACCTAAATACACTATCGAAAAAATATAAAAATCTTGTAAACTAAGCCAGAAAATCGTCTATTTTCTCTTCTCTGGCCAATTGGAGAGTTATCTTGAAGCGAGCCAGAAGAAGCCCTAAGGAGATCTTTTTCAGACGAAATTCCACGAAAATATTATCAAAAGTACCTTGACACCTATGTACGCCAATTACGCAGACCAGATACACCAAAAACTATGTTTAAACACGAAACAAACATTTTGTTCCCCTTTTTACGAAAATAAGGCGGACGAAGGAGAATAAAACTTGGCACACTTATAGTCTATATAGCGAAGGAGTGCAGAATTATAATATCTTTTTAATACAATGCATGAAAAATATATAAAATTAATAAAACAAATGTTACACGCACTACCATGGCTTAACATCCATGTTTATATAAAGTGACATATACGTTGCTAGGCAACGCGTTGTTAACGCGTCAACGGGGACACAATTTCAATTAAATCTTTCTCTCAGAGACTAGAGAAACTATTTCTTGTCTCTAGTTTATTTAACATTTTACCAATACTCCTAAGTACCCTGATTATGAGTGCACTAGTACTGGTGCGTCCTTGAGTATTCTGAGTGTACGTGCAAAAGTACTGGTGAGCCCTTAAGGACTATTATCGTTTGTAGTTATGGACTATAACGTCGTGGACTATTCTCAGTGTATATTCACTAGTACTAAATGTCTGTGATCTAATCCTGGGGCGTCCTAGAGTACTTTGAGTTTTTGTGGACAATTACTGGTGCATCCTTAAAAGTTCTGAGGAAGTCTACTGGTATGTTCTAGATGCTCTCATTTAATTTAATACTATCTATGATAGTTTATAGTAAGGATATAATGCAGTAAAGACAATAATGAAACAGTGCGAGTACCCAAATAAGAATAGAAAAAAGCTTTTTTTTATGCATAATCGTCTATCGTTATATTTAAGAAACAGTCAGGTTTAGTAGAAAAAGTAAAAATTTAGTTTTTATAGATAATTGCATTAGCTACAGTTTTTATTCTAAAAATCACAAAAAACTGTGCCTGCGAATGACAACCTTAAATATATTTATTTTTTATAAAGTATGGATGACGACTTTTAACATGTCATTTTTAATAGTATTTCAAACAATTAGTCCCAATTTATTAGCCATGACAAATTGCTAAGATACAAATATAAGGTGTTGTATTTTTGGTCTGACTTGATCATCTAAATTAGGAAAATAATCTGAAAATACTTACATACATACATAGCTTCACGCTGTATCATATAGCAAGGTAGGCAGAGGGAACCTAGTGCTAAGACCCTCCGTTCCCCACTTTCCGCCGAATTGGGGCATTGAGGAAGGTGAGAGGAAGATGGATATTTAATTTTTGATTCAAATGACCTGTAGCTTCACTTCGTTTAATCCAATAGGCGCACATGAAAATAAATGGAAAATAAACCACAATTTTTAATATTCCTTACTGACGATTTATAATTATTTTAGTCTAAATTGAAACTTTTCACTGACTGTATAAAGGAGGAGGTTCTTAATTCGATTGTATATTTTTATGTGTTGTTTTCGCACAACTTTTTAATGTTTGATATCAATTTGGTTAAACATTAAAGCGTAGTTTTTAAGTTGCTCATAGTAAATTTACTTTTTAGTGTATTTTGAGTGAAGCCAATTTTCTATTTTGATAAAATCTTAAAATATTCCTTATTGCACTTAAAAAAAATACAAAACAAACAGTTATTCAAAATATTCGTCAACAAAGGTGAGCTACTCTTTAGAAGAGATCTCTTCCAATTAATCTGTGAACTTGGATGCATAAAATATAGCAGGATTCAAATTTACTGCAATTAAGTAAAAAAAAAATCTTATTTATATAATTAAAGTATATGTCCAACTGTCCACATATATTAGGCCAAACTCGATATTGACGATAATAAAATATTTCAAGTTATTCATTTTACATACTATCTAAATATTTTGCTTTACTATATATAGTAAAGCTTAAGTAGGATATATCCAACAATGTATTTAATCGCCTAATTGTGACTAATATAGGTATTCAAAAGAATGGATTATGTTACATAATTTGTAACAACATATGTATATTTATATAAATCATACTAGCTGTTAGCAATTAGATTTGTTGTGCGCATATACGAAGAATTTTCAACATGAGTTATTCTAACATGACAGTGTATACATTAAGAATTTCCTTTTCAACGCTTTCTTGACAAGGGATTGGCGTATCTTGAATTCTGCTATTGGATTTCATAGAAAATTGGTTTATAAATATATGATTATCGTTTTGTACATCATCTGTGCTCTTTAGGCTTAAATGTGTATTTCAAATCTACTTGAAGTACTTATATAGTATAAATAATTAATAATATTTTTTTAGCTTCATACTGGATCCCGCACATAGCAGTGTAGGCAGATGGTACCTGAGAACCTAGTGTTAAGACACTCCATTCTCTTAATATTTCCGTCACCTTCTGCGGAATGCTGAGTGGCGGAACTCAACGCCGTACTTTGCCTTGTTACCAAAGCGAGGAAATGAAAACACTAGATGTTAATTATTATAAATATTTAATATTTTTATTTCCTGGAGTGAAAATCGAACCCACAACCCGTTGCGTTTACAATCGCACGCTTGTGTCTCTGTGCCACTGTGCCTCTAGTAATTACACTGGTCAACACAATTTTTATTTCCTGTAATTTTTTTTTTGTGTTATTGGGTATTTTTATGAAAAAAATACTAGTAAAAAAATACTACTACACAATTAAACCATTGCTAAAATATTTATTTTCATATGAGTTGTAAGTTAAAATATATTACTATAATATAACTTTTAATTATCGGATGGCTGTTATTATCGATTTCACGTTGATAATAAAGAAAATTAATTACAAAAAATAATATTTATTTTGCACATATATTTTTTTACTGAGGAAAAAATAATATTTTTTTATAAACATTAAAAAGCTTAACATTGCTGTTTTATATAATTATTATTTTAATAAAATATAACATTTTAACACACTTGTGACATTAACTACGTATATAGGACACGATTCATATTTATCTTTTGGTGACCTGTATTGAATATCAACAAGCAAAGAGGTCTTGACCTATTTAAACATTAATACAGGTTAGTGATAAAACCGTAGATATCGATGTGGCTGATAGGCAATGCAGGAATTTTATCTCTTGTTTTGCTTGTTTTTGTATTACAAACGCTATCTGGCCTAATATTTTTTGATCGTTTATATTCAATATAAGTAATATTGGTACTTAATTTCACGCTGTAACCCGCATATAGCGAGGTAGGCAGAGGGAACCAGAGAACCTAGTGTTAAGACACTCCATTCTCTTTCAACATTTCCGTTCCCCACTTTCCGCCAAATTGAGGCATTGCGTGTTGAGTGGCGGAACTCAACATCGCGCTTTGCCTTGTTACCAAACCCAAGAAATGAAAATACTACATTTTACATTTCCTGGAGTGGGAATCGAACCCACAACCTGTCGCGTTTACAGTCGCACGCTTATACCCCTGCGCCACGAGTTAATCGTTTACTTGCACTGTGTAGAAACTATTAATATTTTGTCGTTCTTTTTTAATTATCTATTATTAATAGTTGCCTTTTAAAAAGGCAGGCCACCATTGCACATTGATTTTGGTATATATGAAGTATTATTATTACTAGTGTCCCCGTGACCCGCTAATAGCGCGTTGCCTAGCAACGTAAATGTCACTTTATATAGACATGGATGTCAAACTATGGTAGTGTGTGTAACATATATTTTATTAATTTAATATATATTTTATTCATTATTTTAAAGATATTATCATTCTGCACTCCTTCGCTATAAAAACTATAAGTATGCTAAGTTTCATACTCCTCCGTTCGCGTAACTTTCGTAAAAAGGGTTACAAAGTTTTTGCTTCATGTAGATCATACATATAAAGAAAATAACCGGAATAAAAGTTTTAATTTGTCCATACGTGACTTTGTTATACATACATGCTCGTACATCTACAATTGTATTTCAGAAGGTTCACCATCTCTTTTTCAGAATTACATATCTCCTGTTTTTGTACCACTTATACCTAATTAATCTTTTTTATCGTTCTTTTATCTTTCAACACATTCTGATCATTTGACCACGTTTTTGAGGGAGACGAGAGAAGAGCGAATGTATAAGGTAAATTTATTTATTATACGCTAATACAATGATTGAAAATGACGATATACTGATGTGAATAACAGTGACTCATTAGTTACTTACTAGATATTATATTTATAGGCCGAAGGTTGGTCTACCTTCCGGGTTTACGTTACATACATATATTATATCGCAGAAAATATTCAATGTCTTGTAAAAAAATCATTTAAAAGATGATTTCCATCCATATACATTTCCAGATTTTTTTTCCAAATATCTAATATAATAAATAATAAAATATATTTCTTTAAGTATATACGTAATTGTAAATGTTAGATTAGATTAGATGTTAAATGTTATTTAAGAAATGCCAGAAATAAAGGCTATTTGAATTTGAATTTCTTTAAGTATAATTTCGATATAGTTTAGATAAAAAATCTATATTTTAATACTAAGCTATGTCGGTTAACTTGGAATCTATGAGCCTATATATAATCTGTTGTTATTTTTTTATATTTTTCTCCATTTTATTAATGGCTTTGAATTAATTTAATATTTTATTCGATTCGAGAATTTTAGCTTCACACTTTGTCGCGCATAGCAAGATGGGAAGTGAGACTTTAGTGTCAAGACTTTCCGATCTCCTCTTACCGCACAATCACTCCTCCAAGGGAGGATCGAAACCACTACCAAGGTATTTACAGCTAGACACTGTCCCACTGCGCCACGCGCAAAGATATTAGTTTTTTATTTTGTATATTTACAACATATTTGAAATTTCAATACATTATAATAATTAATTGGGGAATCCGTTCCCCAATTAATTATTGCCTTCAATAATAAGACACTTCGGTATCTTAACACTAGGTTCCCTCTGCCTACCCTTCTATATACGGGATACAGCGTAAAGCTATGTATGTATGTATGTATGTATTGTATAATAAATATTACCATACAATAACATTATTTAATATACAAATGCATACTTTCAATAAAAAAATACAAAAAAATAGTTATACAAACATTGATTCCAACTGACAACAAATAGTACAACATTAGCTTATTTTATTAGTTAAGGGGATAAAAAGCTCAGCTACAATAAAAGAAAACCGCCGAGCTTTTTGCATTGTGTGACATTGATGGATGCGTTTATTATTATCTGTCGTGCACATGTCGTAGTGAATAGTGACGTCAAAACAAAAGATTTGCGACCATGCATATGTAGTGCATCCGGCGGCAGTTCAGTCACACGCGTTGCTTAAAAATACTTGTTGTTTATTTTGATTCATACCCCTTTTTTGTTGATTTGGGTAAAATTATGATTTGAAAAATGTATAGACTAGTTTGTTGCTGCTGCTTAAAATTTATCTAAGTCATGTTTTCTGATATCTGAGAAGGTTAAGCCAAAATATTACTAAAAATATATTTTATTATATTATTATTTACTTAAAGCAGATATAAGATTTTTAAAAAGGACATAAATATCAGTCAAATCTTTATATAATTAAAAAAAAAGATGAAATAAAGATTAAAGAAAAAAACTATCAAATTGAGTTAATTAATGTAATAGAAATATTTTACTTATTAATTTATAATTAATGTTTGATGTTAATTTTACAGTACTTTTCGATTTTTATTTCCATTATTTATTTTATATTATTATTATTATGACATAATTTAGTTAAAATAATATTCACTTATACTTGTTGAGCTGTAAAATTTCTAGACTACTACTACTACATATATATCTTGCTTGTTAGTCCTAACGAAAAGCTAATTTTATATGCTTTGTTAAAAAGTGACTAAACTCACCCTATAGCATTCTGAGCTTAGTTGGGCTTCGCAATACAAACGATCGTTCCATCGAACGCAGTCAGCCTGTAAGTCAGTCGGAAACGAACGATCGTTTCGAGCTTACGTATTATCCGCCGAAATTATTACTTATTCGCATCGTCGCAATTTGCAGCAAGTGGAGTGAAACTTGTGAAAATTATACTATATTTGAACAGTTGCATATAACGTATTATTATATAAGTGTCGTTCGTGTGTAAATAGCTGGACGGATCTCGAGTTTGTTTTCGGCGGCCCCGTTTGTGCCAGTGCACTAATTGCTGTTTGCGGAGGTAGGCAAAGTTATTTTTGTTTTCATAGCTAATGTTTATTCATAAGTTATCCTAATAAAATTATCCTAAATATACATTGAAATTAGTTTGTATATATTTTTTTTAATTTAATTATAGATATTATAATAGAAATAATAATTACGTAATATTCAATCATGAGGTAATTAACAAATCACATAATAATGTGATTGTACAAATGCATTTTATAAGTCGTTTTCAAATGTCATTAAAGCTTTATACGTGTTCAACACGCAATAAAAAGGAAGCTTCTCATATTATTTCTATGGTGAGGCCTCATCCGCCGACAAACCAGTTCTCAGTCAGATGATAGTTTGTTATTATTTTTTTGTTCCTCGAGCTCGGGTATTGTCATTAAATAATCAAGTTCTTCCATCATCATTTTTTATATATTACTTATGTGTGTAATAATACTAATTTTGTTTTTAATTATAGATATTTATGAATATAAAAGGGAATAATATATTTTGAACTGTTAAAAAGACTTATAATGTCCCCTATTGTTGCCCGCCGGTGCAGTGGGTTACCATTAACAATACAGCACGAACCGCAAAAAATATTCGCTGATATTACTTTGGCTTAATACAACGCTTACAAAGTAGGAAATTTATAGCGACATCACAATATCGACGTAACAAGTGGGGCGAGAAGGGACTCCCTACACATCTGTTTGTTGCATAACTGTGTTAGCGATATTATTATTATTTGTAGCTAATACAAATAACTGAGCTTTGGTCGCATATAAGTAGTACGACGAATGACGCGTCAAATAAACGTTGTCATAGCAACCTGCACTATATACAAGAGGGTGTTATAGTATCTAATACATTGTTTTAAAATTGATTCTTGTAATAAGTAATATGTCGTCAATTTTACACTTCCCGACTTTTATTTATACAATGATCACGTTTAGCGGCAAATCTTATGACACTGGCAATATGTGATCATTCTCCTGAATAGCAATCGAGCCTATTTACTAATGAGTAGTCAAACGTTTTGAAATAGGATAATATCCTTAACAATTAATATAATAATCTTACTAATATTATAAATGCGAAAGTAACTCTGTCTGTCTGTCTGTCTGTCTGCTACGCTTTCACACCTAAACCACTGAACCGATTTTGATGAAATTCGGTATGAAGATAGAACTAAACTTGGGAAAGGACATAGAATACTTTTTATCGCGAAATAATGATAGAGGGGGTTGAAATAGGGGATGAAAGTTTGTATGGAAGTTCCTTATTGTCAAACATAAAATCATGTAAGATTGTTTAACTGTTTATAACTTTGACACATAAACCACTTAACCAATTTTGACAAATAGTCTAGACCTTGGGAAAGACTATAGGATATTCCTTATCATATCGCGCGATATAACCGAATTTCACGCGGGCGAAGCCGCGGACGGAAACCTAGTTACTAATAAAGTATTAAATATATGTATACCTATATTAGAATTTAACTCTAATTATATAATAGCAATATAGAATGGTGAAAGCTTCTTTTAACTACAGTAATTATTTTTTATATAGACGTTTCTTAACTGATTTATGTGTAAACTACTAGCTTACGTTTTAAAAATTATAGCCACTAGACACTTTCGGATAATAATTACTTATACGTAATTGTCACTAAAAGAACAAAGTGTGAATAAAAGAAATCTCATTAACATGAACATAAACACCATAATGTTAGCAATAATTTTCAGATTATGAGTACTTAGATAATATTATAACTTTTTTTTTTTTTAACTTGACGCTGTTTCCCGCACTAGCAGGGTACGCAGAGGGAACCAGAGAACCTAGTGTTAAGACACTCCATTCTCTTTCAACAATTCCGTTCCCCACTTTCCGCTGAATTGAGGCATTGCGTGTTGAGTGGCGGAACTCAACGCCACGCTTTGCCTTGTTACCAAACCCAAGAAATGAAAATAGAAAATTTTATATTTCCTGGAGTCGGAATCGAACCCACAACCTGTCGCGTGTACAGTCGCACGCTTGTGCCTCTGCGCCACGACACTTAAATATGTAACTACTTAAATATGTATCTAATTAAAGAAATCAAAAAATGTTTGTCTCGAGTTTAAAATTCAAATGATAAAATATTATTAAAATAAACTTTAGACTATTTACAGAACTCTGTAGCCATTTAAATCAAACAATAACAGGCATATTGTTAATATTGAACATGACTCTCATTTTTACATTTATGTTTTTGATAGAAATTATCAATTCCGTGGTAATAAACCATTAACGTCTTCAATGGTCCATCAATTGTCATGTTCAAATATCTAGAGATTGTTTTCCAAACTTAAAATTAAAGAAATCCGAAAATTTCAACACTGATGGCTACTTTAATAATCTGTGTCAAGCAACCAATATTAATGTTAACTTCTGACTTAACTTCCACCGATTAAGATAAGGAACTCGGCGCGGATATTCTAATTATATCACTTTTGTCGATATTTTTAACAATTTTAAATATAATAATAATTGCAAAAGAAAGTACTTAGGTAAGAAGAAACTGGTAATGTTTTTTACATGAGCAACTTTATTATTTAATTCATAATGAATACTTTTCTCATTAGCATCTTTACCATTTAATTATTTTATTTACCTCTGTTTATCATTTTTTTATTATTTTGTTTAATTATACCGGATACAGGATTTACGAGTATCTGTATTATAAACGGAAGGGATTATTTTTCCCTTGAGTGGAGCTCGAAGCGATGACTATAAAACATTCGGTTAAACAGAAGTTCAACTGTGCTACGACATCGTCATCGTCGTCATCGTTTACTCAAATCATGCGTCATTGCTTTACCATAAAGTTGGTAGATTAGTCACTAAGTTTTTTATCCTTTTTGTCTCTATAAAAAAGTAGGTACGACACTTAATATTACAAAGAATTACCAATGTATACTAAAATTACCATATAAACACATATTTCTTACCATAAATAAAAATAATTATCACCTAAGTCTAGAACACAACAGATTTTTTCCCTGTGAGGGGACAGGGTTAGAATACAATTCCCCTCCGCCCGTTAGAGGCGGGTAACCTAGTTTCCTAATCTGGTTGTAGGGGGTTCATCCTCCGTCTGGCTCGCGACCACTATCATGTCAAAGACGAATTGTAAAATATCTAAGGATGTGTTCAGGTTCGATGACATGTAAGCCAGGGTTTCCCTTTTCCCACCCATCCTTTCTACAGAATGTGGTGGTTCCTATGGCGGACTACCGGCCACCACATTGTTTGCTCCCCTTCCATCTACTCTCTGGGCTGACAACGCATTTACAACTCCTCTGGTGTTGTAAATGTCTATGGGCAAAGGTAACCACTTTTCATCAGGTGGACCTTCTGCTCGCTTGCCTCCTTTTGATCAATAAAAAAAATATATTTTGAATACATATTTATTGTATTTGAAGAACTCGAACTCTTGTTTTAGAAAATATAATTTACAGTCGCACTCAAATATATAATTTAGCCTTAAACTGGCATCAATTTGGTACATTCAAATCGATTTGTTCCAGTTTAATGTTAGTTATTCACCAAGTGATGACCCTGAGAGAATATTTAATATTTTGTAATCAAGTTTTCAAAAAATCGATTATCGCTTAATTGGATAAAGCTAATTAAATCTTAGGGGATGCTGCGAAACAATGCGGGAAAAGTTATAATTTTACAATAACAATGGTATCCTCATACCATCTACCAGCGTCGACTTGGTCTGTACTTTTTTTTTAGAAAATGTAATATAAGTGGAATAAATTATGTTACTATTATCACAACAAAATATTCTAATGTTATCTAATTATAAAATTATCCCATCAACTAATGATAATATAAAATAAACCATAATATTCTTACTCAATACTTTAGAATTTCCTAAAACAAGGAATATTGGTATACACAACCGGAAATATAAATCATAATTATCTAGTTCAAATACACGAAGATCCTGTCTCTAACGACGTCTAGGTATGATATATCATCGTACTTACTGATAACGTTATAAATAATTATTATAACAAATTACTCGTGTCGCAGCTTGCAGCAAGAATGCAGGAGAAAGGCTTGATAAGGCAGGGTAATGTCCCTTATGAGAATGTACCTACAGTTTGCTTAGATGGCGAATGCGGGTGCAAGATAACTAGGGGCAATTATGAGACCATTTTACAATGTTTCTTTCTTTTATTGTATATATTTTTGTAAGTAAAAATGTAATAGATATCTATTGTAATGTATATTTATTTCTAATATGGTATTAACTTATTAATATTTAGAATTACAGAATACCCATTATTTTTTTAAACACACTCCAGTCCAAAAATATTGGACACTCATCCATTCAGGATTAGTATCCAATATTTTTACTGTGACATATAAATAAGCCTCGGCTGTAAGCCTGCCCTATATAAATAAACATTCATTGAGAAATAGAGTAATTTACGTACTACTTGGTGACTTTCGTTCCACTTTGTCATCTACTAGAAAATTACTGGTTATTAAAATAATTTTTAATCATGTGTGCGGCATCGTACCCGCTCTCATCGCCACAGTGTTGTGGTTGATATGTTATCAAAAAAGTTTAATAATTTATAATTTGGTTTATTTCTATTTATAACTTTATCAACATATTGAATATCAAATATGTGCCACAATAATTTAAAAATCGATATATTAATAAGAATAATTGATAAACAGAGAATGAAATTTATAATATTTGAAATTCATTTCTATTAGCCTTTATTAAGGTATTAAATTATTAATTATTATAACTAGCATTGTACCAAGTGGTGCTTAGAAAAGAGATTCTTTATAATAGAATTGAGTCCATCCATCCATTCATCCATCGTGGCGCAGTAGGACAGAGTGTGACTGTAAGCGCCATTTATTACGGGTTCAATCCCCACTCGAGGGAATGATCATATTTAATTTATTTTCATTTATCCGCTGTGATAAGACAAAGCGCAGCATTGAGTTCCACCACTTAATACGCAAAGTCTCTTTTGTGCGAAAAGCGAAGAACAGTGTGTTGTACACTAGGATCTATCTGACTTCACGCATTTTCCCGCAATTACCCTGATTGCGGGAAAATGCGTGAAATCTGAAAAAAAGTTAAAGATTAGTGTTTTTGCGGTCATTATAGCTGCTTAATACAGAATTATATTATATTAGAATAAAAAAAATATAACAATTTTTTGTTACTCTACAAAAATTGATCACATTTGTATACTTTTTACTACAAGTTTTTATACGAAGTTACAAATCACGTTTTTGTTCTTTCTCAACTGTAGAACTTTATACTTTGTCAACAGATGCTGATAGTAAATAAACCGCAATGTATATCTCATTTTGGGTAAAAAACTATGAGTGCCATCATAATATGATAAACGCTGTATCCCGCGGGGTAGGCAGAGGGAACCAGAGAACCTAGTGTTAAGACACTCCATTCTCTTTCAACGTTTCCGTTCCCCACTAAATATTATTTACATAAATGTCCAAATGTCGCTATAGTTTTTAAAATAAATCGTTTTAATTTTAATTATTATTTAGCACACCTTTTTAGAGGTCGTTGTTTTTGCTAAATGCTATAAAAACGTTTTGCTGTCAAAGGTCATAATTTTGATGAAATCAATTTACTTAATACCTAAAGATTTTATTTTGGAGTGTTTAAACAAAAATGGTGAACAGTGGGGATACATATTGTGTAACATAGAAAGCTGGAAGCTAAAAAAATATTACTTATTTTGTTCTTTCAGAATTAGTAATCCTTAAATATTAAGAGGACACTTTCTCATGAAATATAATTAAAGGCCTTAAAGTCATATTGCTTTGTTTCATATATTTCGATATATTCTTATTGGATCTAATTAAAAATAAAAAAATATCAATAATGATTAATTGTAATCCAGAATGGTTGAAATACGCATTAAGACTTTTTAATTATTAGGTACAAAAATTGTTTAGTGTTAGGCCTCGTGTTTGAAAATATGTTATAAAATATGTTTTTTTTTTAACTTCACGCTGTAACCCGCATATAGCAGCGTAGGCAGAGGGAACCAGAGAACCTAGTGTTAAGACACTCCATTCTCTTTCAACAATTCCGTTCCCCACTTTCCGCCGAATTGAGGCATTGCGTGTTGAGTGGCGGAACTCAACGCCGCGCTTTACCTTGTTACCAAACCCAAGAAATGAAAATAATAAATTTTACATTCCCTGGAGTGGGAATCGAACCCACAACCTGTCGCGATTACAGTCGCACTCTTGTATCTCTGCGTCACGACAGGCGTTGTAATACCTATATGTATACCGTAATAATATAGTTGTGTTGTCTGCTTTGTCAAAAACAAATGAAACCAGTTAGCAATCAATACCTATCAATGTAATAAATCAGACTGGGGAAACCCACGGTTAAAGGAAAAATCTACTCAGTTTATTGCAAAATTTACCGGCGCACGTTTGAGAATAACTGAATTTAATTATATGGTTAATAATATTATCGAAGTAACAGAATAAGGTAAAAATACATTACCCTCCTTTACGCCACGCAGTCGAGTAAAAAGATAAGGGATAAATTTGAACATATGGTTTTAATCGGATTGTACCGACGTTGCTCAAATCGTGGGGGTGGGCGGTTATAAATATTGTGCTAATTTAACGGACACACGTCCGTTCCCGCCAATGGATTAATGGCCGTTGGTCCTTTCTACAAATATAAATACGTTAATGAAAACAGTATTAATAATAATATTTACACTTTATTAGCTTAGTAGAGGGGTGTGGTGTGCTTGAATAAACGTCCATAGGTTCAAGTCTCATTCGAGTCCCAAATAAGTAAATCTCTGTGCTCTCTGCCCATTTCTGCTAACCTTAAGATAAATAGGAAATATATGACAAAAATTATATTAATAAGTATAAATACTAACTTATTATCCATTTATTTAGTTTATCATCTATTACGAAGCGAGTCCTCCCAGACATAACCTCAATGGTGCAATACATGCTTAAAGTGACAACTTAAGTGTCATAATCAGCATGTTTCAGATGTTGCATTCTACATTTGATTATAATTTTAAAATAGATACAATGACGCCATGCAAGGCAGCGCTTACGAAGAACTAGGTTTACGCTGTGTTCTCAGAACAGGCGCCCGTCGGAATAATATTATATTTATTACATTGTATTATTAATTAGAAATAATAATGTTTAAAGAGTAGTATACTCTTATAAAGATATTTTATTAACACGAAGCTAGAAATTCTCGTGAGAAAATATAATTCTATAAAAATTGTTCAACTGTAACTACAATAATTTATAAACAAAAGCAACTTTTTCCTGCATAGCAGGGCAATAAGAGAGCCGCCGCTGGTATTCGAAACGTAGCGTACTTTAAGGCGGAACTCAACGCTGAGCTTTGTCTTACTAGAGCGAGAAATTAAAAAAAAAACATTTTTTATTTTTTATAAATGTAGGCATTGGAATCTGTCAAAGATAGTACTCGAAAATGATGAACAAAGTGATGGATCTCAGGACAGAATCTTTGTGACTGCTTCCGGAATTGTTAAACATGTATAAAAAGTGTATTAGATGATTTCAAAAAATTAATTATTTGTGTAAACTTTGGGGAAAAAAAATTAACATAACGCGCATAGTAACTAATCGTTGGAGGTGGTCTTGTTTCATCAGTTTTAAAGACGTGTATCATTGAAAGAGTGTGCATTGTTTACGTAAAAGCAATCGAGTAATTACGTAATAGAGTCGGTTTCACCTTGTCAAGTTATTCAAGAGCGTCTGAAGGAGCAGTGAACTTTGCCGACTGGCGTGGTTTCCTTCCCCACACCTGAGGTTCACTCACACACCCATTAGTTCCGAACGTTTATAGTTTTAAGATAGAAATCAGTTTGACATGTATTTTTCTAAGAGTAATAAACCGGGATAGCGATGAGAACTCTCTTAATTGTTACTTGTTGTGTTGATGATACTATTATAATGATATATTATGCAACAGATAGTTTCTATGAAGTTGAACTCCTATCTTAATGTATAATCTCAAGTAGGTCATTTTTGTAAATGCATGTTACTTATTTTTAAATGTATGCATCTAGCGTACAAATATGGTTTATTTCATTGTGCTAAAATATAAAATAATTTTAATTTGTTTAAAAAATCTCTATTTCTCTAAGCTTGCTCAATATTTTTGTATGAAATACGTAAAAATTTTTGTAATCGAATTGCAATCAGCGTGGGACTTGTCGTCGATTTTTAAAACTGTTAAGAGTAAACCAAAAATTACTTATTTCAGCCAGTCATTCTTGTAATAGAATGGAAGATTATGGCATAATTGCTTTTTGTTTGGAAAATGTTTGGTAAAAATTCTCATTTATTTTTTGTCCTAATAGCGTCGTGTAAGTTAATAAAATTTAGCTGCAGCGTTACTTTAATAGCCTTTTTGGGGAATTTATTTCGGGACTTTTACGATGGGTTTTATGTATATTTAATTTTCTCAGCCATCGTATTTAATAAACAAATTGGTGGTGAAGAAACAGGCTTAAAATAAACAGTGAAAACGGTTTACTTGTTTTTTTCAAAAGATTCTCTTTGGAAATATATGAAATACATGTTTACGTTTCTAAGCATTTACCTCAAACTATAATAGTTTTCTTATATTAATATAAATTCATATTTTGTGCACTTAAAGTCTAAAACTGATCAAATCATTCTAAAGCAGCCAATCGATCCTGCTAAGCTAGCTATATGTTCTAGGTATGATTAACATCAGCTAGAGTGCATGGACAGTCTCAAAAGTTCGAACCGTTCCGGGTTCGAAACCTACGTTCAAATTATTATAGACTTTTCTAAAATATCATTCATATCCTAAGTCTAAGAATAATGAATTAAAAATATTTCTATTAACGTTTGTATATTATGTATGTATTATACATAATATACAAACGTTGTATAAATTACATGAAGACAAATAAATTCATACATATTAAGTATATTAATTAAATCGCGCCCATTGTTCTAAGTATCTCTCATTACAATGGATTTCAGAGTAAATAGCTATCATTAGACAGAGTACCTATACACAGTACTGTAAAGCTGTAGAATTCTAACACGCAACCCCCAAGAGGACTTGAAAACCACTGAGACTCTTGCTAGAGGATTTTCACACTAATTACTACCTTCATACACGATGTATGAATGGTCTATATGTGGGCACTTACTAAACAAATGTAGTTTAATATGGTTTGTCGCTTTATAGTAACTAAAAACATGTTTTTAACTTCAATAGGATAAAATGATATTCTTGTTATATAAGCTCTGAGTCGTCGAAAGTTATTTGATAACATTTTAAAGTATTATTCACATATTTAGTATCTATTATAAAGCCAGTGAAAAATAAAAAAAATATACATTTATTTATTATTGTCATTTCTTTGCTCTGGTGGGACAAAGCGGCGTTGAGTTCCGTCACTCACTCGCAATGTATTGAAATCGGCGATAAGCGGCGAACGTATTTTTTTTATGGATAACGGATGGCAAACGAGCAGAAGGACCACCTGATGGTAAGTGGTTACCTTCGCCCATGAACATCTACAACACCAGAGATGTTGTAGATACGTTGCCAACCTAGAGGATATAGATGGAAGGAAGACAATGTATTAGTCCGCTATCGGAACCACCACATTTTGGGGAAAGGGTGGATGGTAAAGGAGAAAACTTTATATGCCATGGAACCGGAACACATCATTAGATATTTTGCGGTTCGTCTTTGACATGATAGTGGTCGCGAGCCAGCGGCCCAGCGGCGGAGGTAAATTATATTCTAACCCCGTCCCCTCACAGGTAAACATAAGCTATACGGGATAAAACGTGAAAAGCTGCTTTTTCAAACATCTATACCACAAGAGCTATGATTTTTCAGTGTGTTTATACATTATACAAAGAAAGAGCAGTTTTAAATCTCATATACTCGTTGATATCCTTAAAATAAATACAGCCAAGAATTTGCGTTTCAAAACACAATGGACCAATAAGAATGAAAGATAAAACTAGAATGTAAGGAAGATGAATTGACACACCTTTGTGTCTATTAGTCTAAAATGAGTGCGCAAATATTTGCGGTCACCAACGCAATGCAATATTTTGATTATATTGCTCACTTTTATTTATATTTATTGGATCAATTATTGCAATCAACTTTAACATATATTCCTTTCACGTATAAATTGTTTATTAATCTAAATAAGATAAAGAAATATTTATGAAATCATTTCATCAAGATAGCATTAAAAATATATTTTTTATATAATAATATATTTAATTAATATCTAATAGACAGTATTGTGGTGCAGTACACGTTTGACTGTACCTCATGGTTGTGAGATCAAATACCACTCAGTATATATTTAAAAAGTAAGTATTTTCAGAGTAGAGCTAGAAAAGGTGCGGTATTTGCCACATAGCACGCATGGTATGTAAGGAACAATAGCAAAATTTAAAGAGATCGGAGTGACTATATTCTCTCTGCCTACCTATTCATTGCAAGAGACTTGTAAAGATAAAAAGAATAATTAATGACTAACTAATCAGTAATAAGGACTATGTCAACAATATACAGACAGATGCTCACACCATTGACACGCAACAATAACATTCCATCACCAAATTTGATATGAATTGCTTGTAATCACAATGACGGCTCGATATCATGCTATTTAGTTGATAGTATTCTATAACCTTGAGGGGTCAAGGACCGCGGTTTATTCGTCAACGCACATTTCTTGACAATCATCTGTTAGTTACTAGAATAATAAAAATAATATAGTTACTTTAGCATTAGTTGAGACCATCATCGTGAAAGAGCGACTGTAAATGAGATTGGTTGGAGGTTCGATTCCCACTCGGGGGATCAAATTTAATTTATATATTTACGTTCCCACGTTCTGGTAAGCCAAAAAAATAAAATTATTTAATATTTAATATTAATTTCAGTGAAATGCAAAACTTTTGGTTTTGCATTTAGAAAACGATAAAGAAATTCATACGAATAAAATACATCAAGATTTAGATAATAAAATTGATAATAAAGAATCATTAAAAAACTACAGAAGTGGTGATCTTTATGTCGTTCGAAGAATATGGATAAATATTTTAAAAACAGGATTAATTGGTTCCAAACTTAATTTATTTCCCATAGTAAATGCTGCAGCCTCTTTAAAAGAGTTACTGCATTGGCGTCAGGTGGCAACCGGCTGTAAAGTTAAGAGTCAAAACATTTTCTCCTTACATGAAAGCACAAGACTATGAAACCGGGTAAGAATACAAGGCCGTACCCCTCATGCGACGCGAATGCGAATATGATGAAGCGGATGATCAAGCTTAATTGCCTGAACCGACAACCCAAAATCGCACATCTTGGCGCAGAAAAGTAAGGAGACCCAACCCCAAATGGGATAAGGGTTAGAAGAAGAAGAAGAAGTTCTGGTAAGACTAAAGGCGGCGTTGAGTTTCGCTATTAAACACACAATGTGTCGGTGTGGAACCGCGAAGGAATGTCGTGACACTAGTTCCTCTGCGATACCTCGCTATGCGGTATAACTAAAGCGTGAAGTTGTTACTTTAGTATAGAGCTTTGTCATAGAACATTACTAAAAAGCTTTTAGTTTATGACTAGTCTATAATATGTTGTAATAAAGTTATAAAGCTACACAACAGTTAAGTGAGGAAGTGGTCTTATATTAAACCAATTGTCAGGCATTGATATTGTTATTTCTAGCCCTCGTGGTGTCATAGTAACTGTATGTCTCAAAAAAGTTAAGTCTGGTTGTATTGAAATGACATTAATCTGCAATGTACTTACACTTATTGCTTTTATTTAGGTACCCCCTATAATTATGGGTTTGACTTTTTATTATCAACGTTGTTTGCTGTTTTTCGTTTGTTTTTTCTGTTTTAAGTTTAAAATTTTAAGTACTTTACGTGCTACCTTATTAAATGAGATTATAATAAATATTAATACTTCAACGTGAACCCTATTTGTTAAAACGTTAGTGTTCGGTGTTGACAAACGTAATTAGCACCATAAATAAAGCCATCAAAAGAGAAAATGATTTTATAGTGACGAATGAATCCCTTTATACATAAAAACATCAAGAAACTGATATAAAGTAAAGCTTCTACCGTTGCTGATGAGATACGTATATATATAATCTATTTATAAAAGTGTTAGTAGGTAAGTTATCTCACAGTAAGGCTATAACGAGAAACAGGTGTCAAAACATCTTTAACTGAATATAGATTATTTCGACGAAGCACTAATAAGACGACAGAGTGCTGTCAACTGAGAACATATTTTAAATATTTAACATGTCTACTAGGTTTTTTTTAATACATTGTGAGTTTTGAAACGAACAAAGGATCTGTAGGTATATCATAATCAAAGGTTTTTGGCTTTTATGGTTCAGTCAAAATAGCATTAAATACGTTAAAAAAACTGAATATTTTGGCATACAAAGTGCATAGAATTTGGGAGATACACAAAATTTACCTACAAACGACAATGACAACAACGGCTTTATTGTTTATCAAATGAGTCACAAAAGTAAAACAGGAAGCTCATCTGATAGCAAACTGTTTTCCGTATCGACGAAGTAAAAAGAAACACTCATACTTACTACTAAATATTTTTCCCCATAAATTTTAAATTATAACTGTGGTATCTATAGCACCTATCTACATTACTAGTTAAAATACTCCAGTGGTATATAAAATGTTTAAACTACCTAAATATTATTCACATTAGATGACGTATCTTGTAAAAAAAATGTATGAAAAATTTAATAAACGTTCATTTTAATTTCCAATATGCGAGTAATGTTTTAACATATTGTAAAATAAATATAGAATACAAGTATATCGATAAACTTGTAACGTTACCTCAAGTAAACTTACCGGGCTTTCCCTTTCACGTTATTAGCCCGGTTTTATGTTACAAGCAGTTCGAAGCGTGCAAACTCTCTTATTCTAAGTAAATATTAAGCTATTGAGTCTACTACATAACTTAACAGTTAACATGTAACTGATAGGTAATACATATAACACTGTCACTTCAAATAAGGTAAAAACCACATTTTTGCGTTCATGTTTCTTTTTCTCATACGTTCCGTACGTACACTTTTTTATTTACAATAAATAATTAAGAATCAAGGTTTTCTGTAGAAATATGTTTTTCTTTTTAAATATTTAAAACTGTTATGGTTAACCTTTTATTATTCGACCTGAAGCGAATACAATGTTCCGTTAAAGTACCTGATTAAATAGGAGCGTTGTAGGCTCCTAAAACATAACATATCAAATTGAATTTCAGAATCATGCTGAGTAGGCTAGCCCATTAGGGCTATGCCATTAGGCATGTCACTCAGTCCGGCCATTTCAGAAAATCAATCTGAATTAAAAATTACATTACCATAAGAATTACTTATATGCTAGTTTTTATAACACACATCTTTGTCAAAGATTTATCACTGTTTATTATGTAAAGCACGATAGTAAGGAAAAATGTAGTGTCAAGACACTCCGTTCGTCGCATTTCGCCCGGAATGAAAAGTCTTACCGTAGCGGAGAGTATAATTCAAGTAACATTCCCCCGAGTCACATTACACCGCGATCGCGGCCTCAAATTCTTTAATTCACAACTAAATATTATTTTCAACTATTTATAAGAGTCAAATATCTAAATGGAGGAATCTTATAAAGATAAAACCTTTTTTCAAGCCCTTTCCGCGCCCACGCTGGTTAAAGGTCAGATTAATTTATGAAGACCTTTTTTAAATCATTTCAAATGGCTCAAGTTAAGCTTTATATTTGACTTAAGACGATTAACAAGTCGTTTGAGGGTGGACTATATTTGTTAAAATGTATCTAACATTTTTTAAGTCTCATAAAAAAATATTTGTTACAAAGATAACCGAATTCGCCGTTTCACATTATCGCTATATAAAATAGACTATTATACTTTTTTTTCCACGCTTATGCCTATATGGTAGGGTATGTAGAAAAATTCTACAGACACTCCGTTTTTTACTGTTCACCCAAATTCAAGAAACTCTGTGTTAAGTGTCTAACTTAACGCCGTACTTTTAAACAGAATTGAAAAAAATATATAACCATTCCCCGAGTAGGTATTGAACCCACAACAATCACGTTTACACCCAGCTGTCTCATTTTGCTACGATGTCTTTGCAATTTATGCTACAAACAAAATTCTTATTTTTTAATTTATTATTAAAAGTGGTCTTAAGTACGTTTACATCACATCATTTTATAAATACTTAAAGTCCTTATAAAGTCTTACACTCAGTAACTTCAAAAACTAGAGTAGATAAAGCCACTTTTAAAAGATATTACTAAATATGAAGATCAAAGGGTAGATCTTAGCAACCCAATTTAAAGTGAGGTTCAAGTTATACTGGTGATGTGCATTCCTTTCATTCGTGTTTAAGACTTCGTGCCTCAAAAAGTCATTAAATAAGCGGTGTCGAGTAAAATGAATGGTGTCAGTCAAAAACTAAGCCTTTACAAAGTTGATTAATAAAGTTAGAATATGCTCCACTTTAGGGAGATAGCTTTTGTTTCGCTGCTACGTAATCTTAGTAAACGTTTTATTACTTGTTGTTAAGTTTAAATATTAAATGGTGTACTTTTTCGTTTTATGTGCGGTATTAGGTTTCGCCATTCACGATGTTCCAAATCGCCGGAAAGTGGACAATATTATGTACTACTTCTTTTCCTGCCAGGAATGAGGAAAATGTGGGATTTATAATAATGAGATTATATTATATGTAGCAGTAGTACATAAAATATTGCATATTCTATTACATATTATATACGAGGTGCTTAAAGATATAACATAAAGAGGTCAGCTAATGTTTTATTTATAGTTAGAGATAA
The DNA here is from genome assembly GCA_033558755.1 of Philaethria dido. Classification (NCBI taxonomy): domain Eukaryota; kingdom Metazoa; phylum Arthropoda; class Insecta; order Lepidoptera; family Nymphalidae; genus Philaethria; species Philaethria dido. Next base: position 639,315 of record JAKGSA010000137.1, read on the forward strand.
ATTGGAATAAGCAAAGTATACGTTGGAGCACTCTATTCTCTCAGTATCCGGAAGCAACCCCGCTTAATCGACTAGCGAACCCAATGAACCTCTATTTTTGCTCGTTCCAGATTTCCTCTCTGAAAGTGAACGGATGAAAAAAAGTGTCGTTTCGTTATAAATAAGCATTCTTTTATTGAAAATGCGTGCCACAAAGTCTTTGAAGTTAACAGAAATTTATCTTTCATCGTAGCTGAAATGTGTTAAAAGTAACTAAAAATAAAATTAAAAATGTTTTGCACTTCTTTCTTTAGTGGTGAACTTACTTTAAAAGCTCTTTCAGCTTTGTGTCTAATAACGCCTTGTTCGAAAACAATTACCAACTTATTACCGCTAAACAGAGCTGGAAATTAAAAAACTAAAATCTTTTAAGAACTGTTGGGATTGTTAAGAAAAATAATAGTGTTTGCAATTTTTGCCGCTAACTTGATATTTTATATACGTTTTTTTGTATTCTCACGGTCTGAGCCAGCACTCATAACACGACATCGCTGCATTAGCACTAAAACAAACGTGTTACTCAAATTAGATTATGAAATCAACCTGTTATCATCTTCACATACAAATCTTATTTTGAAATAATTTATTGTATTATTTCAATTTATTTTTAGTATATTTATTTTAATACTTTATGTTGTGCCAATAAAAGTTCTCAGGAAAGACACAAATTTAAGTCATATAAAATTTTTCCCACAATTTACAGGGATTATAACCACAGTAATATCGCTTCGACGACTTCAGATGAGTATTATAATCTCATTTTGGAATCGAATTTGTTTACGTGTGAGTAAACCCTGTAGACTGTATATCCATGGAATCCGACAGCGTATTTTTAAGGTCCATTACAGCATCCATTGCTGAGAAATAAGTAGGAAAATAACGGAAAGTAAAATGAGAGAGGAAATGAATGAAAAACTTATCGATAGACGCATAAGGGAAGCGTCTCACGTGTACGCCATACATGACGTCTCTTAACTTCAGTTCAGTCGAGTTTAGCGTTCATGTTGAACGGACGCGTTAATGGGAGTTTTTTGTATTAAAAAAAGCAAATTCTAAATTAAGTGTTGTTTTATAACTTAACTGGAACTTATATTTGTTATTATAGTGCCTGTGATTTATATATTTTGCGATATTTCATTTCAGGTCAAGGTCAGGTTGGTAAACTTTTTTGCTAAGCTTCTAAGTTAGTATTGTTGGGACATAAGTTTAAGTTAATATATAAAATAATCTACAATTACTATAATTGCATGATATTATTAAATTTTCATTAAGTATCAATTAATTAAGATGACAATAATTAAGCACAGGATAGCAATCAACGAGTCTACGGTCTCTTGATATTAAAGTTGAGTTGTACTCGACGACGATTTCGAAATGAAGGCCGATTCATCAATGCATTCCAGAGCGTGATTCATTTTATTATTAGCGATCGTAATAAAAATGTCTGGTTTTAAAAATATTATATTTTGGATCAAAGTTCTATTAATGTATAATGAGTACAAATGGTCATATTTTTATCTTTATACGAGTACATCTCACGTATTTTGCGGGATAAGCACGACTCTCTGCTTCGTGTCTGTAAATGATCACTCCGCACATTTTATACAATTCTTTGTTAGAATATTGGAAAAATATACTTCAATCTTACAATAAAAAAGGCATGTGCAGAATACAATCCAATAAATCAATTAAGCCCGTAGCAGACGAACTTTGAGAGTAACGAGCAAAACGTTCAAATTCTAGAGATCGACGGTATGGTTTTTTCTTTAAAAATTGGAGTTATAAATTTGAAATTTACTGATATTCTCATATCAATTTATATGGACGTGTCAAAATTAAATAGATAAAGGCGTATTATAGTTTGTATACATTACTGATTAGTTTTATCTGTTACATTGAGAATTGACACATGTTTAGTGATTGAAAGGTTTTTTTTTCGATTGGTCATGTGATATCTTTTTCATAATTTCATTTTAATGATATATTTTTTAATTAATATATTACAAATTTCTTTTTTTTTTGACTTTTTTTTGATCCCGCATATAGCAGGGTAGGCAGAGGGAACCAGAGAACCTAGTGTTAAGACACTTCATTCTCTTTCAACAATTCCGTTCCCCACTTTCCGCCAAATTGAGGCATTGCGTGATTAGAAATATGTAAGTATTAATACTATGTATGTAGTCGTATCCACATGTTATAGTAGCGAACTGTTACCTCTTATAATCCCCAATGTTTTAGCAAATAATAACCAGCCCTCTTTTTACGATGGAGGCAGTAATTTGATGTAATAAATAGGTTTTTGAAGGGTCGGCACCGCGTAAGTGATGCCCCTGGTGTTGCAAGCGTCCATAGGCCACGGTAACCACTTACCATCAGGTGGGCCGTGTGCCTTGTTGCCACCGTCGTGGTATAAAAAAAAATGTATTATATTATTATATATTCAGAAAATTTGCAGCGTTTCGACTATGTGGACCAACATTTTTCACATGATTATTTTTGTTTTTTTTTTTCACAATATTCATTTCATAAAAAAAACGAAAACCACTTTCCATCTGTCAAATATTACATTATTTCGCCCAAAATTAGATAAATTTTGTGTAGTATTTATTTTTTTCGATATTTACCCAATATGTGATTTATCTCGTTTCAATTAAAATAGACTTTTTGTATACAAAATAGACGTAAAAGCTTTGGCAGCAGTTTACAATGCTGTCTGCGATTTTAACGAAATAGTCTCCTCTTTGCGTTGGCGCTTTTATTATAGTTACTGACGTTAACTTTTTTATTAACTTTTATAATTAAATATGAATAACAATATGTCCTCATAATATTTACTATAAGTTACCCGTTAATATAGGTATATTAATACAAGAACGCTAATAAAACTGGCCTTGTATGCTCCCAGACGTGAGTTACAATTTTGCCTCGTGTTTTACGTTCAATTTTGATGTATACTTGTAAATCTATATTACAATTATATATTCATTACTATATATTTTTATAGTTATATGTGTAAGCTTGCATGTAATTTATAGATTGTAAATTTTTAAGTAAGTTTATTATTTAGAAAATATTAATATCATTTGTATGCCAACCTATCTATATCTCTGCACATTATTTTCTTTTCCATGGTAGGGGTTGCCTGGAAGAGATCACCAGTGGTGATAAGGCCGCCTTTACACCCAAATTTTACTTACTTTTTTTTCTTTTTGTTTTTGTTATAATTGTTGTTGGTGTAATAAAGAATTAAATAAATAAAATAAATCTATATATTATATATAGATGTGCAAGTCAGTCATCATAAATTATCATATATTTTATATTTCTTCAATCATTAAATTTTATCTTTATAATTAAGGTTGTTATTTACTTTTGCCTTATATGTAACTATAAATATTCGTTACTTACGAACTAATAAGCTCAAAGTTATGAATTATATGAAGTACATTAGTACATTGTCATTTACTTAAAAAATAAAGAAGCTGCTAAATAATATTATTAATTAAAAAAAATATTACAATGAATTTCAAGCTTTAGTGCCGATACTATACAAAAATGTACGCAAGTTTAAATTACAAAATTTCAATTCACTATCTTTGACTACACTAAAAATACAACATAATAACTAGTACACTTTGACTCTCTTACGGAACATACAGAGGTACTAAGCTCGAAGAGATTGTAAATGTAATTTTAAGAAACGGAAATAAATTAAAAAAAATATTAATATGTTAGACAATGATATGTGCGCGATAACAATAATAAAAATAAAACAACGGATTACTATATTATTATATAAAATTTAAATTATCAATTTTGTGACCAGTGGCGTAGTGGTCGGCAGCATTTACCATATTTCTTATCTTTTATTCAGTAAATTTTGCCTTTTGACCAGTGTTAAGTTCTATATTTTAAATACAAACGTTCATGCCTTCCCTCCTTAAATCCACAAACATTGTCCTACTATTTTAAACGTCACAATACCAATACGATAGAATGACTTATCAGTACAGATAGTAAAAAAAATATACAATTTCTTTAAATGAGTCAATTATGACGTGCAAAGACCATCCATATATCACGAGAATCATATTATATTGACATTAATATAATCCGACAGTTACGAACGCGACTAAATCATTACTTTCACTGCACAGTGCACACATCACGACCAGAATTACAGGATAGACCTTATCTAATCGTTGATATTCTCGTAAGTCGTGCAGATCAGTGTAAGAAAGTAAACGTAAGAAATTACCTTATTATCCTATTATGAGTAATACTAGATTATTACTGCTCTATAAGAAACTGTTAAACCGTTAGATATCGCTTAATGCAATGATTTCCATTTCATATTAACTTTTCTTTTTAATTTAATGAAATAAGAAATAGTAATATTTATATTTATATAAATATTAATATTTTAGGAATTAAGAATATAGCACCTTAATAGATTTAATATTAATAATATTTTAAGGCGACCAATTATAAAAAGTGGAACATATAGAGACACTATGCTCTATATATGAGTCTTGCAAGTAAAACAAACATTTCATTGAAACAAAAAATACGGACCATATTTCCGTACTGCTTTAATAAAATCAAAATAGTAATAAAGACCGTGTAAGTAATATGAAAAATCATTATTATTATGAACATTAAAAGTCTATGAGAGGTTTACGATTTTTCGTAATTGGATGACTTCCCTATAAATATAATTAAATATTTTACGAGTATCTTGGTACTCGAATGAATGTGAAATTGACTTCCATATGAAGAAATTATAGAAAAATATTAAACAGAGTCACTAAGTGTTTATTTTAATTGAAGCAACTCTTTCTCTCCACATATTCCTCAAAATGGAGAAAATATTTTAAGATATAAAACTCACCCTACCTACAAACACAACGTACTGTAATTGAGCTAGCTGGCAACATAACCTATATAACAGATAAGAAATAAAATTATAAAAAGCTAATTATAACAAGAAATACATTATATTTCTTAGATAAATATTTTATATAGTTTTTTTGCTTACTTCAATTATAATGATACTCATAGATGTATATAGCGCCGTGTGCCCAGGTGTGCGGTCAGGTGTCGAAATGTTTGCTCTGAAACAAGTTACAAGGCTCAAGAATGTAATATCACTGGTTTTCATAATTAATTAAATGTATATGACATTCACTTACTATTTCAATGGACAAAAATGTACTAATTATAAATTATAATGTTCGAATTATAATATATATTAAGGAGTCCTAATTGGAAGAATATATTAATGGCATGTAGAATTTATAAATGTATGAGACAGTTATACGTATATGAGTGCCTCTGAACAAGTCTAATTGCCTAGGTTGCGTAGTTATATAATAACCGTAATAATAATCTCATCTTTAATACCTATCTTTGGATGAATTATAAATGGCAATCCTGACCTAAAGTAAGCAAGGTCTGAACAATGGTGATCAGACTAACGATAAGCATGTATATATCATTTTAAATACATATATAGACAGACAGACATAATTCAGATACTGATGATCTCTACAAAAATATATGCCCTGGGTGAGGTTAGAACCCATAACCCAACTAAGAAGTGAGAGTTAGCAGCCGCTAGATCAACGGGGATTTCAAATGCTTATTATTTACCCTGTTATTATGATAAAATAAAATACTTATATTATTATGTAAGCATATTTGTTATCTTACATATAAACGAGGTGTCGTCGAAGCAGCGACGTGTCTTCTAATCTCTCACGAGGATGCAATCACGGTCAAACACGCTTCCATAGTCTAATAACTAAAGCGAGGCGGCGTTGTGCGCTATCGTTCACTTTAGATGGAATATGCTAAGTATCTTTGTATACGGGAATTGATGCAAAATGGTTATATCGGATTTAAAATATTTAAAAATATTTTGTAAGAATAAAAGTTTTGGTTATAGAGTGCATTCCTCAAAATTAAAAGGAACACTGTTATAAATTGACTTAGTTTTTGTAAAAAAGGTAATAAAAATAAATTTTATCGAGATAATTCAGCAATTATAAGCAGTTACGATCAAGTTAAATTTGATTTTATCCATTCAAATATACACCTAGCTTTGCAGTTATTTTTATTTGAGTAAACATCTATTTCCATAAATAGTATTAAATATGAATAAGGAAAATTCTTTGCACTATTGTGCCATTTAAAATGACGTTACCTACCTTGCCGGTGGGAAGATAGAGATCACTGAACCTCGCCGATGCCCATTCATTTCACATTATTTCCGACTCGTTGATACGGGATTAGCGGACGCTGGCTATAATTCATTGAGTAACAAATCCAACATTCCATTATTATGGACTGGTAATTATTTTCAATATCATAGCATATCTAGTATATCAAGAAAATCTCCTTTATAACCTACTTCAAAAAAGGAGGAGGTTCGACTCCTTTTTAAATGTGTTACTGCCTAATTTCTTAATGGGTGAACCAATTATGATGATTCATTTTTTGTAGTGCTTCTAGTATGACCCCTTCGAATTTAATTAAAATTTGATTAGTATTTTTTGTGTTATTCAGAATAATGTTACTCTTTAGTGCATTTATTTTAGTCGGTTTTTTATTTCTTAAAATATAAATTATCTATTAAGTCAAATTAATATTTTCATTGACTTTTTCATTGACTGTCATAATATTCAATTCTTTGTTGTAAAGCAATAGTTCTTATTACTTGCTATTATTGTTAAAAATATATCGAAATCATTACACCATACAAAGAATATGGCTCTACATTTTAATTTTGTTTTAAGATTTCGAGCATACACGCTTTATCTTGTAAATGTCCATGTTTACGGTTAATCTTCTGAGTCGAAAGACAAAGGGGCTTGTGAATATTTCATGTTTTTGAGGCGCTTAACAATTTCTCTAGAACTCAGAGTTATTTACCAAACAAAACTGTTACGAAACAATGAATATTCATTACTGTATGACAGTAAACCTGAAACAACATTTCCTCAACTTAATTATGAACGCCACTGTGTTATTCACTTTTAAAAAATAGTAGTTTCATACTTAAACTTATTGTTTATTTTATCTACGTTACGTTTTAATATTTTAATGATAATGTTATATTTATACAGTTAGTATTTTTATTTTCCTGGGTTTGGTAACAAGGTAAAGCGCGGCGTTGAGTTCCGCCACTCAACACGCAATGCCTCAATTTGTCGGTAAGTTGGGAACGGAGTGTCTTAACACTAGGCAGAGGGACTGCCTACAGTGTTGAATATAAGTTATGTATTATAAAATTAAAATAAAACCATTATATAGAATAGTTAAATAATAGAAGTCTCGTTGTCGTGACCGTCTTACTCACTCATGAGATCATATTCTTATTGTCTTATTAGCAATAGAATAAAACTTTGTCACATTTAATAACAATAAGTCAAAATTATCTATACTCCACTCAATGCGAAGGCATTGAGTTGAGTTCTGACACTCGACACAATGGTTCAAATTCTGTTTTAAAACGGCGAACGGAGTGTCTTGATACTTTCCTAAGCCGAGTTCTCTCTGCCTACCCTGCTATATGAAAAAAGAAACGGGAAGGTACTTTTTTATATTTAATAAAAATAACATTTTCATATATCTTGTTATAAATAAATGTTCAGTGAGACGACGAGGAATAAGCACGTTATACAAATATAACATCTTGACGTCGACGGTAATCTCTTCTAAATTCAGTTAGTCAAACAAGCTTAAATCTCAACGAAAATTTTCTTATTTTTTTAAATAAGCAGCTTTATTAACCGTCAGCTTCCACTTCATTGATCGTAAAGCTTTATATGAGCTCGACTCAATTGAATTATCCTTTGAGTACGTAAGAAAAGGCACAGAGAAAGCCTAATTCTGTTTGGCAATAAAGAACTGAGCTGCATGCAAATCTTTCATTTCACCGGCGACCTGTTTAAAGGTGAACCCTTTCGTTCTACTGTTTAATGAATTTATGTTAACGAAAAACGTTTTACAGTCATTCTTTCCGTATCCGATGTTAAATAAAGTTAGAGATGAGTTTATTAATTTTATTATATATATTCAAAACATGAAGAATAAGCTTTTTAACAAATAGGCAAAATATCTTAAAATAAAAAATATAGCTAATCCGTTCTTCTCACATTCTCACGTTCTCACTTCCTGTGAAGTAATATATATCTTACTGGAAATCGGAATTTAACACCGCACTTTGTCTAAACAAACAGGCGAAAACCCAAATTATAAAAATAATGTTCTCCCTTAGCGGAATTCTAACCCACCAACCGTTGCATTAAGTTAGCAACTGCGTCACAATGGTCTTAATTTTTTTATATATATGAAAAACATGTCTTATTTTCACAAAATCAATACTTTAGTAAATATAGTACAGTAGATTTAGCAATAATAAGCGTTAAATTTAGATTTTATGACAGTGACAAATACAAGTGATTATAAACAACATATCTTGATTACACTACGGTCAAGTTCAAATTAACATGAAGCGTAAATGACGTCATTGTGTTGTAAGACTGAGATAAATATCACGATGTAAATTATAAGCTAGAGCTATACTATGATTGTAGAATAACTGGGACATGTTTGATTAATATTGCCTAACGCGGTATTGGATTCAAATGTTATTTTGAAGACTGCACAAAGTTTAACTGGCTAGATTGTATAAGCGTGCCTAAGCTATTAAAATTAAACTTGGATTCTAACCATTATAACATCATAAATTATATCGCGATGTATCCATGATTCTCTTGGCATGTAATTTTTGTTGCCTGAATTCATACTATTATAATTAGTTTAGTACGTTTTATATTAAAAAAAAACTAATGATGTTTTTATAATATTATTATTATATTTAAATTTATAGATTGTCTTTTAATCGATATTTTATATATATAAAGATTTTGTGATGTATGACATTGCGATCATCGGTTGGTGATAAAATTTCCTGTTTCGTAAATGACATCATTCTAACATTGTATAAACAATGTTTCTTATTCTCATGGGGTTTACCATACAGGCTTGTTTTAAAAAAAGTTATATTTGTAAGTAATGTTTAGCCCTGGTGCGTCATAATTCTTTATTTAAACTTAATACAGTAAATAAATATTGTATACCTACGCCATCACAGCGCAGTTGGTGAGGTCCTAAGAGAATGGTTGCGAATAAACTCAAACAAAAAGTACGAATATAAATTTATCCATAACTATCAGTCTATAAATAGCGTGAAAGTTTTTTGTTTTCTTTTTCGTATTACAGGAAACGTTAAAATAAAAAAGACAGAATAAACACTGTTCTTAGCACTAAGTTGAAGTTAACGGAGGAGCATTATAATTTGTAGGCCAAATTACGTATACCGTAAGTACTAAAACTTCGATGCGTCACTGCTAATCTTAGACTTTTGATGTTGACATTAGATGGTATGAACGTTTATTTAGAAATAAAAAAGCTTTTAAGAAAAACAATGGGAAACGTATACTTAATGTGCGTATATTTACAAATTATTTATTTAGAATATTCATATCACTGACGAAGAATCAAAGATAAAGAAAACTTAAAGAGAAACAAGAGAAAAAATACTATAATGAGGTCATGCCAAATAAGTACGTTAATATTATATCGAATATTTTTGTTCAATTTAGATATTATCCTGTTTACAATGACTTTATAGGGTTATTCCCAAAAGATATCAATTTTAATATTCATTAGCTACGCAGTTCAAAACTTCTAGAAGTTGCTGAAAAAAATGAATACATTATATTAATCTTCAAATGTATAGTTAAAAAAATAAAATAAAATGTTTCTTCAATACTTTGCAGTACTCTAGTTTTGGTGAACTGAAATTTGTTATTATTTTAGGCAATATTTTAAGCAAAACTCCTACAGGCTTCGCAAATTATTATGTTAATCAAAGCGGTTTGCCTTGGTTTAAGTGAAACCAGAGTATAAAGTATACCGGACATTACTCAGTTATGTGGTTGATCGTACTGTGGCTTTTAGAAATTCCAGCCGCGTTGGCAGTACATTGATTCCTTGCAACTCAATGGCCCAGCTTTAAGGCTAAAAGACGCTTACAAATAAGCTACCTCGATCCGTAATGCTAACTAAACAATACACATAAGTTTTTAAGGCCGGTGAGACTATTTATTATCGATTTGTGATTTTTAGAACGTATTTTCATGTCTAATTTTACTATAATTTGAGTTTGTCTTCAATCTTCTCTCTTCACGTAGTATAGAAAGAGAAAATTTATTGATATATGATTGTGTTGTACCATACATAATGTATTCGTTGTAACAGGTAACCAACTAAATAGATACATATTCCCCGAAGAGGATTTAAATCCATAATTCTCCTATATTGTCATATATATTTTCGAATTCAAGCAGAAAGCAAATCAAGAGAACGGAAATTACTTGACAATGGATTTTCTCTGCCTACACAAGATGTCGTGCTATGCGAAAAACAGCGTGAATCTGAAAAAGACATTAGGGGAAGGGGAGGTAGTCCCCGACACTCACACAAATAAAAATAAAAGTACAGGATATTTCTGTGTTATTACATATTTAATATTAAATTGGGAATTCCGTTATTTATATTAATCAAACTTTGAACTAATATAGCACATTTTTTCAAGAAAATATATTGTTTATAAAAAGGTTTAGTTTTTGCCGTCAAAAAAATGGTGGGTAGCCCCGGAAACTTTATTCAATGATGGATCAACCGCTCTTTGGCCTTGCAAACATCACAGTAAACAAATATTAAATGAACACAGTCTTCACAGGCACAGTCTTGGTATTTCTGACAAGGCAATCAGAGTTTCATCAAATATTTCTTCGTAAACAATACATTAAGTCTCTTTTTCTCTAAGAAAGATTTAGCTTCGTCATGTTGTTGTATTTCTATTTGATCTTTTTATTGCTTTTTTCCTTCTGTTTTTCCTTCACTTTTTTATACGGTGAAGGTTTTATCATCTCGCTTTCTTGAACTTTCGCGACCACGTCAATCGTGAAGTAAACTTGGTGGTACATTATATCTCTCTGCCACTCGTCTCGCTGAAAAATTGCATTTAATCGTACTAATTTTGCTTGTGAATGTTTCTGACATCTGATTTTTCTCTTATTTTGCTCTTTCACTGGTTCTCCTCATAATTTTTAGTATAAACTAAGATAAATAGATAGATAGGTACTAAGATATTAGTATTTCTGCATCGGTATTAATAATATAGGTACTTCACCTACGTTATTACTATAGTTGCAGAAATATTTAACATATTTAAATTATTGTGGTACCAATTGAAGTACTCTCGATAAATAAGCAAAATTACATTAAATTGCAGTTCGAAGAAGAGTAAGAACCATGTCTGGGGCACCCGACAGCATAGTGTCCCTCCAAATGTATAAGAATTGTTATAAATACTATTACAATTTTTAGATATACATATAAAATTTACTAAAACCCTGCACAGCAGACAAGTATAAAAATTTACTTATTGTACTTAATAGCCACCGATAGAATTTAACAGGAGCGACGAATTTTTTTAGACGAAAATAAAAATCTCTCACGACTAATTTACTCAGCGTCCGCACCGCTATCAAACTAGATTTGTTTCTACTCTAGAAATGGCATCTTTACAATATCTCTTTGTCTAAGCAATGCAGTTAGTTTTTATTAGAAATTGAGGTGTCCGGGGCTACCCACCGTTCCCCTATATATCCTATTACCTACTTTTATATATTTGTTTTACAAATTTTGCACATAAGGTAATAAGACACCGAATGTATTTTTTTCACGTTACTATTCGAAATCGTATACCTTCGCAACACCAATACTGATTACTTGGATACGTGTTCTATACCAAATAAGTCAGTTTCTCTTTCCTTTCCCTATACTTAATTTGCATTATAATGCGTATGAATATGTTTGCGAAGCTTTATATAATGATGTTTTACATATATTTGTATATTATTTCGTAAAAAACTGACAATCTCATGCCTCTTTTATACAAACGTACATATTATTGGTATACAATATAAAAAAAATATTAATAATTGGTTATGATAATATCTTAAAGAATCAATTAAAATATTATAGTTTATTTATTAAGAATTATGTTCTATCAATAGAAATATATACATATATAATTATTAAATGAAATATATAAGCGCATATCTTATATTAATGCCAAATTTCATTGGTAGATAATATGGCAATTTTCTTTGATTAAAACATAACAATCTAAAAACAGACCTTGAGTTTTAAAAAGTTGATTAAAAATAACAAAAGGCTTTTTGCGTTACCTATTTTATTTCTCTTAGAGGAAATGTTTTTATAATGAGAATTTCAAGAGTATTTTGTCTTATATATACCTGGATATAATGTTTGAAATCATAATTTATTTTAATTACGCAGATAGAATGAATGAAAAAACTCATTTATTTTTCCTTTTTTCTCGCAATTAGCAGAAGAGGCGATAGCAAAAATAAAAAACTCTGACTTGCTAGTATCAACCGTGCCAGTACTTTTGCCGTAACAGTGGTAATTTTTACAAATGTAAAAATTCTAAACCACTTACAAACTGAACAGATCATAATGTATGATCTACAGCACAAACATTTTGGTCTAACAGTATAAAAAGGCTAGACATTTTAAATTATACACATTCATAATATAATTTTGCAAGCTTTTGTATAAAAGGAAGTCGTCTGTATTCATCCTTATCCTTGGATTGAAGCCAAATGAAGAATATAAATGTAAATACAAATATTCCGAACAAAAACTATACAATGATTGATGACAGCTTGCTACATACATAAATGAGAGTAAGTTTCATGAGCAATTTTCGTTTTATGATGGCATTTGGCAATAGCAATATGTCTATGAGTTGAATCCACTTTGTAGATTATTTTGCTTTCGTACCGACTAGAGTAATTTCAGCATTTTCAAAAAAGAGGAGCTTTATGTTTTGTCCTACGTAGTAGGGTAGGCAGAGAGAGCTTAGTGTTGGCAAAATTATTGTGAAGAATTATTACATTCTACTACACTTTTAGCCGATTATGAGACATGACGTTTTAAGGAGAGGACCTCAAACTATAAACTTAAGAGGCCTCTTTAATATGAATGAAAGGTCACCCGTACTTTCTAAGCTCTTCTCTCTATCTGAGCAAATTTGAAACATCCTGCTAATACCGCCTTCGAAATATATGCTCAAAATGAGCTGATGAGAGTCCTAGATAGACCGTGATTTTTAGCACATTATAAAAAAATCACTGTTATCCTTTTTGCTGCTACTGGTAGAAACCAGTCACAAATTAATTTAAACTTATTTCTGGTATGTTCGAAGTATTTATTTACCTTGTAAATTATTATTTTAATGAATATTTCGATTTTGTTCATAGTACCGCTACGTTATATGTTCATAAGTTCTATTGATATAAATATTTCTCCCGTTAAAAATTGAACCCGCATCGTATTCTCCTAAATGTATCACTAGTTATATGATTTTATAAAAAGTAATGACCATATAACAGTAGTCCATTGAATGGCATACTGTAATGAGTTTAGTCTTGACCGTAACCGTTACTAGCAACTGTCACACTATTCATATTATTTGAAAAATTGTTAGCGCAAATCTATTGTTGACTAAGAAAAGTTAGGCAAGTCTTTTGATAAAATAAATTTATAAACATTTAATTTTTTCTTGCCTTTCTTTAGAAACATAGTACAGAGGCTAATTATTTTAAAATAAGCTATCTAAAAATTAAACCTAAAAAGCCTCAATTGAATGCTTTAATTCCCGGCGGAAAGTTGAGATCAGAAATATAAAAGAGAATCGAGTGTCTCAACACTAGGTTCTCTGGTTCCCTCTGCCTACCCTTCTGTGTGGAATACAGCTAAAAAAAATAAAAAATAAGCCTTATATACTTTGACATATTTTTAAAATTAATTATACTAGTAAAGTTAAGTATATGTACTTGTAAAATTTTTATTACTCTCAAACTTCTATTTTTATTTTTTTTTTCTATAAGAAATAAACGCAATTTCAAGCGATGCATTTTTAATAAGCTTATAACAGATATAATATCAACTTGGAAATACATTAAAAGTTCCAGTTTGTTATGAAAATATTTAGTTTGAAGCGAAGCGAGGACTTGCTTAGAGCGAAATTCCTACGTAATATTAAAATAATTCTCAACGGTTGACACACTTGGTCTGCGCTACTTTTAATTACTAGAGAAATTATTCGTAAAATTTCTGCTTACATAAATTTCTAGTTTGCAAAGTTCGAGTTTGTTTAGTTGGTAGGCTTTATTTACATTTTATGATTTAAATTTGATAGTTAAATTGCCATAAAACATATTTTTATAAATTCTTGTGAGATGTCACTTCATTCATCACTCTCCAATATATTTATGACAGGCGATAAAAATAAAATAATTTAATATTTTACACGTCTACTTTGTATTGTATGTATGTATGTTTTTATATTTACATAATAATGTTAACGCCTTTCGTGGCGCAAAGGCACAAGTAAGCAACTGTATACGCGACAAGTTGTGGGTTCGATGCCCACTCCAGGAATGAAAATATTTAAATAATATTTAGTATTTTCATTTCCTGGGTCTGGTAACAAGGCAAAGCGCGGCGTTAATTTCCGCCACTAAGCATGCAATGCCTCAATCCGGCGGAAAGTGGGAACAGAATTATTGAAAGAAAACGGAGTGTCTTAACACTAGGTTCTCAGGTTGTCTCTGCCTACCCTGCTATAAGCGGGATACAGCGTAAAGCTTAAAAAAAAAAAAAAAATTATATTAAAAATATAATATTATTTTTCATAAACATATAATTCAATTTATATAACGAATAATTTTCAAATTAAAAATCTTATAGAGCTACTGATATAAGCTAGCTGTAAGCTGTAGAGTATAAAATTTTCTTGATAAATCCACAATGAAGTCTAGTAAATCCTGTGTAATATGATACCAACAGCAATAAAATCCAATTAAAGCGTTCAATCAAGATTACCTGTGCTTGTTTTATTTGCAAATCAAATCATATTTATTTCCTTATCCTTGTGTCTGATTGATTCTGATTAAAGACCAATATTTAGAATGAATATTAAATTTATAAGGCCAACGTTTTGGCGCAATGCGTGTCTAAAACCACTAAACCTTTGGCAAGAGAAGCAGATTCAATTCCTTTACAAAAGTAGTATTAAAAACATAATATAATTTTGTTACATTATTATTATGTTAACAACGTGTCATAAGTTTCGCTTTTTAGTAATACAAAAAGAGGTGACTGGGACATTTACGCCATATGAGTTAATCTTGCAGTAAATTATCTAAGAATTAATCAGTAATGATGAAAACTTTATTAATATATGACCTTATGTTTCTATTGTTCATTATGATGCAACTGTCAAGAATCAGTTCTACACTGGTTCTAATTTGAAATTATAAAATGTAATTATCTTTTATATACAAATATCTGCCTACACGCCGTTTGTTACACCGTACCCACATAAGCTACTTAAACAATGCTTATCGTCTCCGGTTGTACATTATAATGGTTTCTAGAAACAAAGTCAAATGGGTCGGTATTCTTTCCTTATTAAATAAACATTTCGATGTATTCTACAGTATTTTTCGTCGTAGAAACATTGGGTATTTTTGTTTACTTGCAATAAGGATAAATTTTAAAGTACCTACCTAATTATAAAAGATATATTCATGTAATATAATTATGCTTATTATTTATGTTTTGTTTTCGAAGAATACAAATGATCGTAAATTTGATCGGTAATCGTATATTGTTATTCAATAACAAGTAAAACTGTGTGTTCAATAACAAGTAAAACTGTGTGTTCTAGGAATATTACTTTGTCAATAACATTCATCATTAAAGTGTCATATGTTATACCTAGACATGTCATGAGTATTACCTACAATGATTTGAATATAATTTTTGTATTTGTGGTTAAAAATGACTTTGTACAGGTAAACAAAAAGGAATAATTTTTGTTTCCAGATGTTTCAGCTATTCTTTAGCAGGTATTATTCTTGTTACTAACTAACTTTTCTATATATTCACACTCTTTTGCTGCTGAGTGGTACAAAGGTACTAAAACTACCGGGCGTAAAAGGAGTTAAGGAGTGTAGCAACAGAGAGAATTTGTCGAAATTTTTAAGGTATTTAACTTTTTATAATTAAAGTAAATGACGCGGGTACTCGTTATCTTATAAAAGAGTTATTATAGGTATATCAATAAACACGGAAGTTACTATGTGACGTCCAATACACGGTGAATAAAGGTTGTCACCACGGACTTTTACCGTAAGACTCATATTTCCTCGTTATTACGCAACGTTTAATTAGACTTAACGCTTGTTTATGCTTCAATATACTTCCGCTCTCCTTATAGAGAGCATTAGAAACAGCTAGGGAGTTTTCTTTACTCTATTTATAACATAGGCAATTTTATTTTCCTTTATCTATGTTTTAAGTGCTGATAAGAAACAGAATATAATATTTAACAGTTTGGACAAAATATAAGTAAAATATGAATTTTTATTATAGTAAGAAATGTATTGAGACAAAGATTAATTATTTATCTAATGTAACAATCGTACATCTTGTACAACAGTGAAATTGCAAGTTAATTCTAATTTTAAAATAAAATGTTCAACGTTTATCTTGCGTAAGTTCATTGTATGTATTCGACATAACTTCTTCCTTTTGCGACTTCCTGACGTGTATGGGTAGAGTTTACGCGGAAAACACGTAAGGACATCATTACCTGCATACTGAATGTCATTAGTGAGAGTGTTACACACTATATTTATGTATACCTAAGTCTACCTTTTAAATAGTTTTGTTTTAGTCAGTCAAAGATGAAAATTATATTAAAATATATTTATATATCATCTTACTCGCGTAATTCTTGTTTGAATTTATTATTGAAGCGACGATAATAATGTAAGTATTTGTTTATTCATTTTAGATTTTTATAAGAAGGAATATTCTGACATAATAGAATCGGTGCAGAAACAACGTAAGTCCAGATTTTTAGGTTTTGCAGGAGGGAGAAAAAAATGTATAACTTGCCATTCTAAGCTCATTTAAATCGATTACGATTTTTTGCACTTTTTGTGACTTACGTTGTTTCTGCACTGACCGATTGAGTTAGATTATTTCGAATTCACTACATTGACTAGTCTTAGCCATTGTCTAAGACAATCATAGCAAAAAATAATGATAAAAAATAACTACATAAAATCATATTTCAAGAATTATGCATAATGGAGACCAGAATGGCTTATCATTAATTTTATCTCTCAAATTGTTGTGGATGCGAAAAAATAAAAAATATGTGTAAGAAAATTTTAAATAAAACAAATTAATAAAAATATGTTTTTACTTATAAAAATACAATTTTAATTATACATGCTAGCTTAAGTCTCGATCCTTTAATTACACAACTACTTATTGACTATTTGAACGTTAAAAAATCTGTATTTCTCATACAAAATGCAGATTAGCTCATTCTTGCACTCCTTACGTGTATCAAATTTCAAAATTTACATACTTATACACATTTTATTAAGAAACACGATGTAGCCACGTCTAAATACATGTGACACTAGATAACCTGGACTCAATATTAGCGATACGTTCACATTTGCGATTCTGCAAGATGCATAAATTATCACATATGATGTTTGTTGAGCCACTGCATTTCATGGGATCAAAAGGTCGTCGAACCGCTGGCGCCGTGATTACACCGCATAATACTGCAAATGATTGAATCAGAAAAATCTATGCATTTTGTGCTTTTTAAGATTGGTTGTGTGAATCGTTAGACTTATAAGATATTTTTGTTTTTCTACGGTTTTTACACATATCAAACCTGTGACAGCGTACGTAAAGTATTCGGATCCCGAAAATGTATTTTCGAATTTATAAAATATACGCGATTAATCCAATTAAAATAGTTTCATATAATGTCGCTAGTTATATAGTTAGATAATATAGTATAATATTTTAAATTTCATAATAGACTTTGATTTCATAGCTTAATCAAAGTGCTTAATTGAAGTAGAGTTTTGCCATCGGTTAGCAATAAGAGAGGCTAAAAATTGTGCAACAATAAAATTAATACTTGCAAATTAACCTACAACACAGTTTTAAATATGTTATAATAGCCATAATTGATTTACAGTATCGATGCAATGTGTAATTTTTTCTTCTAAGAAAGAGTTTTGTATATAGTGGCGAATATATTAAACATCGCAAAGTAATAAAACCGTTAGACTCTAACAATAAATTATTGAATTGAATGACACTGATACTGCAGTCGTCTTAAGATCATCACTAGATAAAGAATCTCGCAACAAGAATCGATTGCCTCAAATAAGTTAGTTACACAACTTAGTTTTGTCATGAACAGGGCTAAGAAGTTACGTGATCCAAACGACATACTATAGAGGCTAACTGACTTTGCTAATTAGGTGTTGCCTTGTTCTTTATGATTTAACAAATAACTTTAAAATTAGGTACCTACCGCCAAACGCGAAAACTAATATTATGATTACATCTGGCTTTTGAAGTATAGTTTGACCCGGTTATGAATTATGTTTACAAAACAGTTTTGGTGCTGTTTAAACGAGGTTAAATAACAATGCTTGAACGTTTCAAAGGAAATTTAATTTAAATAGACTTGATAAAAGTGGAAATTTCAAAATAATAAATTGAAATAAAATAATTGTTAAAAATGTATTCCTTACTCATAGCATGATACACGTTTATCCTAAATTTTTTGTGCCTATTGTTGCAAAAATTGATAAAACGTTTCAAATTATAAAGACTTGTTCTAAAAATACTCGGCCACAATTTAACGGGAATTTGTATAGAAAAAAATATCTAGTTATAATTTAAACAAGTTGTTTACGAGAAATATTTAAACGTTCTCAATTTCTTACAGTACTTACTTTAACTTTAATAGCTAACCAGTTTGTCAGGTTGTAGGATTGCTAAATTTTTTGCATTAAGACTGTCATCACCTGGTCTCCTGCGCACAAATTTTAAGTATTTTAGCAATTAAAACGGGCATAAATGGACATAGACGACATACTCCCCAGAAGTGGATATATTTAGCGATAAATGCTAATATATGTCAACTATTTATTAACTAGCCGGCAATTATACCAATTACCACCCATTATTGGAAAAATATCCTAATTTATATGTTAACGAAAACTTTACTTAAAATTTTATTGTTAAATTTAAACGTAATTGTTACAGAGAAGTGAAATTAAAATGGTGTAACTAGAAGCAATATGCGGTGGTTCAGAAAGGCTGAGCCGCCGCGGCTGCTGGCCGTCTCCCCTGAGGCAGAACCTAGGACCTCACGAAGATCTAGAATAGGTATATAACTAAATTTCTAGCACCTTATTTATTCTTCTTTAATTTTAATTTTAAATTGGCTTTCGCATTTTGCAAAGTTTAGTTTGCGCTAAATTGCTTAGCGATGAATAATTACATATATTTATGACTTATAAATTTATTTCTCTTTTCTATTAATCATAATAATTATTAAAATACATATGCACTTATTTTTAAATGTACCTTTCTTATTTCAGATATGTCTCCAGTTCGCTATAACAACAGAAAAAGTAGTAGCAGTTCCGTGGAAACTAATTTTTACAACTTAAACGACCAAATAATTATCGTAGAAAAGTCGCCTCACCCATGTCAGCGTAGTTGTGAAGCACCAGTGACTCGACGAATATCACTGCAAAATGGCCCCACCTCGCCGCAAGAAGCCTGCAATAGTCGCAAAAACCGCGGTGGCTCTTTAGAGAAAGAGTACGTGGTGTATCGAGAAAAACGAAATCCGTTACTTGACAAAGTTAAAAATACAAAACTATCGTGTTTTAAATCAAATACTCCGATGCGGCCCGGAGAAGACGCTGCGTCCACTTCAGGGAGCGACTGCAGTGGATTTGGACATAGTGAAGAAATATCACACTGTCGTTATACTGATACGTACTTAGACCCCGGACATACGGAATTTGAAAATCAAAATCCTTGGGTTAAAATGCCAAATTATGATGACGACGTCTTTTTCGCGAAGAGCCCGGTGGAATGCAGCTGGCGAGAGGGAAAATCATTTACAAACAGAGGCACGAGATGCTACAGTTCAGGATCAGAATGTGATCGGTACCATGTTATTCCTAAAGCTGGAACAAAACTATCAAAATCAAGTGATCAAATATTTAACGATAACTACGAGCCATATGAAGATGCAACAACGTCAATAAAAAATTATAAAAAGACTGATAAAATTAAGCCAAAAGATGATAAAGATACGATCGGACCTAGTTCTTGTCTGTCAGCCAAACTACGTGCTATGTCTGACAGGTATTTAAAATCATCTACAAATAAATTTTTCTCGAAGCTTTATAAGCAGAATGGAGAAGAGTTAGACTCAAATCACGAGAACGATGTTATGGTTAAGTCAACCATTGCAGTGAACAAAAGCCGTAAGAAACGTGGCGGGGTGAAAGCTAAATTGAGAAGTTTTTCTTATGGTGCTTTACCCGGACTTGATGAATTCCAAAGGAGCCAAAATTCAGTGTTTCATGATGACGTTTATCAAGTTTCATGTGATGATGAAAATGTTTTAATACAAGATTGCGAAGATGCAGACTCGGGAATCCTAGTCAATGAATCGGCAGCTTCTTCCATATTTGACAGTGACAGAATATCATCTAGGTGTGAAAGTTCTGCTTCACATACGAATACACACGTAGCTAGCCATAGCAGAAGCGTATCAGGTGACCAAAGTTATACTAAGGCAAGGTTATCAAGCCGACGAAGTAGGGACAAAAATGAACATCCTAAGTCTAGACTACGGCACAATCAAAGAGCTTTATCATTGGATCGTAAAGAAATTCTTAGGCGTATGCCTAAATGTCCAGATTACGCAGAACCACAGTTTCTACAATTAACAGAAAAACAAAAAATGCGTCAGCGAGACGCTAGTCGAGGTGATTGTGGGATACCTCCCATACCACCTTGCCGAAAACCTACTAAAAATTATACAAATAAGCCACACTCAGAGTTTAAAGTGGTTAGAATAGTAAGAAAAAATCCATCTGATGAACTAGGCATATTTATAGCTAAAACCAAGCTAGTAGACGAGGGTCATGTAGGCTATTTAGTCGCGCATGTGGTTCCAGGAGGGTTAGCGGACAGGTAAGTTTATATATTTTATATCAATCTTATTATATTTAAAAATAAAATAAAAAAATATTATATTTAAATTTAAACAATTTAATGTCTATTTTTTTATTATACTAAAATATTACTTTTAGGGAAGGCACTTTGCGTATAGGAGATGAACTTCTTAACGTCAATGGCCGAAGACTTCGAGATCTTACTATGACTGAAGCTAAAGAAGCTCTAAGGTCTGGGTCATCGGAGATCGACATTGTGATCTGTAGACAACGTGAGAAAACTGCTCCCGAAGCGAGACAAAGGGAATTGCCCCAAAAAAATATTATTTTAATGCGTGAAAGTTCCGTAGATTACGAAAACGCAATTATATTAGGTAAAGAACGACGTAATGATAAATATGACATCAGAATTGAACGTCAGTCTCAGGATGAATCCGCGTGTAATCGCGACGCGCTATCAGGAGCGGACGAGGCGGACGGCGCGGCGGACACGCATCCCCGCTTCCTGAAAGGCCAGAACGCAAGCTACAGCAGTATGAACAACAAGCTACTGCGTCGACAGGTCGTGAGTTACAGTGGTACGAACAAAGACGGCTTAACGCTTAGTTGTACGGGTGATATTGTCGACGTCGATGTGCCAGACGGTGTTGAACGGACTTCTGATAAGAATGAATGTGAACACGACATGCAAACTCAAAATCCGACCAGTTTCTGTACATTGCCAAGAAGGCCGCGAGCTCCAACGCATACATATCACACGATTACCTTCGAAAAAGGACACGGAAAGAAACCATTAGGCTTTACTATTGTGGGAGGGCGTGATTCTCCTCGAGGTCCTTTAGGAATATTCATAAAAAGCATCCTTCCACAAGGTCAAGCAATTGATGATGGAAGACTTAAAGCAGGTGAGTTTTTACATTGTTTTATAAACATTTAAATTATATATTAAAAAAAAAAACATTTTAATATTCTTAATATAAACGTAAGTTGAGTACAAGAGAGCCGACATTGCATTGTTTGTACTAAAACGGTTACAAGGAACTAATAGGAATGAATTATGCGTCTACTGCCTACTGTTTACGATAAGAATATCAGTTGTGAGTATAAGATTTCTATTTACCGAGTTACGATGCAAATGAATCTACGTAAACAGAATTATCAGCTAGAATAAACATAATACCAGACAAATAGGCATCATTCATTGTATTTCTCACTTATGAATTAATATAACTTAATATTATAAAAATAAAAAAAAACCTTCATTAAGATCATATAATTGTTACAAGTTATTATAAACGTTACTCACAGAGTGAAAACAGACAGAGAGGCTAAAATTTATATCGTGGGTCCTTAAAAGGTGTAGGAGCTGTAATTTCCTAACAAACTTGACTTGATTTCGTATCCATATTACTTTATTCTCAATGCATACTTATTCAAAAGATTGCTATGAAATATAAATTATAAGCATTGCCAATTATTATTTTGTTTTTCGTATTCAGAACAATATTATATATAATAATTAGTAAATGTATATTTTTAGGTGATGAAGTGTTGGCAGTTAATGGACAAGCGTGTCATGAGTTAGCGCACGTAGAAGCACTAGCCCTATTCAAAGCAGTTCGGAGTGGTTCCATCGAACTGAGGGTCTGTCGCAGAGTTAAAAATCAGTAAGTATACGCTTAAATAAAAGAAACAGATTATTTAATGAAATGAGTTAATTTTAACAATTCTTTGTAAGTATAGTCGAAATGGCTAAGTTTTTTGGCTGCAATGACTAAAAGTCCTGTCATTGAGTAGCTTATTGTCAATATAGTGTTATATTTAGAAAATTTTATAAATATTATTTAAGCTATTTTCTGAGTTATATTTTACCTCGTACACATGATAGATTTATAGCCTAAGAAGATATAAAAACGAAGCGAAAGAGTTTTTTATTTTATTATCATCATAATGTTAGCTATTATTGTCTGTGAGACATAAAATAGATAGAAATAATATTTACGTACTTTTACAATTTTACTTCACCTTGGAAAATTTGTAGTCGCTGGTTTTTGAACATGTTTTTGAAGTAGCGTTTATAAATAATGAGACAAATTTATAATATCTTCAACATCAAACTATAAATAATAAATACACTGTGCAGCTCCCATAACTTTATTTCTGTTTTTTTTTTATTTTCTAGGTCTACCAAAGCAAAATCCTGTACGGATCTACTAAACGACGATGACTGAGAATATACTCTCAATAATCGGCGTGTTAAAGAAGTAGAGAAGAGACAATGACGACTCGGTCAATTAGAAATCATCTCGATATAAAACTGGAAGACATAGGCGATAAAGTGAAGCAATTCGAAATAAAAATAGAATGCATGCAACATTAATTTTTATAATATTTAAGACGTAAAAATGTATATTAATAGTGCCATTCACTTCGTATTATAAAGCACGCTGTCTTTAAACAAATCTTTTGCTCTTATGATCCAAACATAATTTCTGTACCTGACTTTCATTTTCACTAACTAGGGAAGCTCAATTTGCACAATAAAAGTAAGAATTGTCCCAAAGATATTATTAGGTAACTATCCTGTAATCTTTTTTATTAAATAGGAAATGTATCAATGCACTGCGAATGTTACTGTTAGTTACTAAACTTGTCTTTAGCACTTTATAAGACTGCTTATTTTTCGGTACTAGTGTTCGATTATTTGCACTTTTAAAGTCACCTAAGTAAGTTATAAATAAATAGGTAATATAACTTTTATTTTTTTCAAACAAAATATCTATTTTCATGTTTGCTTCATCTATATGTATGATTGCTTCAATAATTAAAATTTAATTGTTATTTTTCTTTGTTCTTAAATTCTGGTACTCAAAATCTGTTTCGCTTATAACGTGCTTAGTTGTTTTTGTAGTCATTAGGAAAATGTATTGGAATTTAGAAGACTAAGTAATCTGCATCTACAAAGTAATAAAAAAAAAACATCTACAAAGTAATGTTAGAAAATTTATTTCTACATTTCAATTCAACTAAGTCAAGCCCCAAAGGGAATATAATTTTCAGCTTATTAAGTCTATAAGTTACCTATCGCTAGCCGCATTGCGTCATAACTGTTTCAGAAAAGGGGACGATGTCCCTTTTATATTAACGGTTGATGTATCTCTTAATGCACCACAATTTCCGCCACAGCCCCGATGACTTCCCTCTGTACCAAGCATTAGTATCGCAAAAATATCGCTCAAATACCGTCTAACCTTCATAGCCAAGTACGAGTAATAGCGAAGTGCTTTTTAATATCAGTATTTATAAATTAAAAATGATTGATACTAATCGCATATAATCAATCAATGCACTGCGAATGTTACTATTAGTTACTAAACTTCTCTTTAGGACTTTATAAGACTGCTTATTTTTCGGTACTAGTGTTCGATTATTTGCACTTTTAAAGTCCTAAGTAAGTTATAAATAAATAATTATTATGACTTATATTTCTATCAAACAAAAGATCTATTCTTATGTTTGCTTGATCGCATCAAATATCGCATGTTTCCTTCAATAATTAAAATTTAATTGTTATTATTATTTGTTCTTAAACTCTGGTACTCAAAATATGTTTCGCTCATGACGTTCTTAGTTGTGTTTGTAGTCATTAGGAATATGTATTGGAATTTAGAAGACTAAGTAATCTGCATCTACAAAGTAATGTTAGAAAATTTATTTCTACATTTCAATTCAATTTTTGTGAAGACAAATTTATAAATTGAGCATGAAGTTGTTTTTAAATGATTACTAACTACATAGATTTGTCCACTAGAATTAGTTATGAATATTATTAATATTATAATGGAAAACACAATAACAATAAATGAAAAAATCAAACTGTACATGTTATTTTAAAATGATCTGGCTACTGTGATAGTTTAAAACGTTTTTACATATGTATTCTAGACGTTGCGCCTTTCAAGTATAACTTAAAAAATTGAACTGTTTTCTGACGACTATACTATGATAATTAGTATTGATATATGTGTGTAGAGAACTCTTAATAAATTGCATGTCATGTACTTTATTCTTATCTCACATTTTTTTATTTATACAAGTGGCATAAAAATTAAATAATGGTTTTAGAAGCTGCTGAAATTAGTTATGAATAATAAATGTTTCCGATGATGATTGTTTATGATTATATTATTTTATTGTACATATCATTTACTTATTGTAGTGATAAAATAAAATTGTTTAAAATGATTACTTTTGTTTCTTTCAGGTTATTATTTTTGCCGTCGAAATTAAGTATATTTTATAATATTAAATATTTTTATATAGCGACATCTAGGAAAAATAGGTAGCATATTTCATACAACATTGTAAGGAACTAACAAGTAAGGTGTTGTAACTATATATCAAGAGATGGCATTGCTAGCAATAAAGTTTCTGCGTATGATGCTACAAGATGGCATTATAAAACTGAATCAAGAACGTAAAGAAAATAATTCACTTTGCCATTATTAAAACTTTCTTAAATAATGCGTGTAATTGAAATATTATTTTGTAAGTCATAACTACGAGTTTTAATGAGATTTTTTTTTTTAATTTAAAAGCTTTGGTGATTCTTACACAAACTTATTACTATATGAAAAACATGTACTGCTTCACAGTAGTTAAACTATTTAGATCAGGGCTTCTTAAACTATGGGTCGCGACCCCAAATGGGGTCGCGTAGCAAAATTCTGGGATCGAGAGATTTTAATGTCAAATATTTATATATATTATTTTGGCCAATTACCAATTTGTACGGGGTCGTCAAGAAACTAGCAATCATAAATGGGGTCGTGAATGACAAAAGTTTAAGAAGCACTGATCTAAATAATTAGGTACAAACACTAGTCAATAGAAAAAGAGAACATCACATTTGTTACCATTATCTTAAAGAAAAAATAGCTTGCCGTCCAAGATCTATTATACTGCCTATACGTATATAAAGATATATTTCCTTTACCAGTGCTCAACGTATGGTTTTTAGTGTAGAAATATAAGTACCTATTCTATAAGCGTCAATGAAAAATCAATATGAAACTGCCGATATCAACTTTATACCTATCTCCAATTTCCTTCCTCTCCGATAAGATGCTCCATATTCTATCGTAACAAATGGAACAAACGTGATACGTGTTTAGATAAATTGGTACGTCTATTTCGGTACGGCAAATTGAAACAGATATATGAAACTAATAATAATAATATATTTATTTTCCACAACCAAAGTAACAAATAAGAAATTACAGAAGTTATATAATATAAAGCCAAGCTATAATCAAAGGTTGTGGTTTGCTGGTGCCTGAGATAGGTACGAAACCCGTGATACAGGTCACCAGGTCTCCACTTCAATAAATGAATTGTAATAGACATGGCCAAGGTTCACTACATTTAAGTAACAATAAATGTAAAATAAAAAGTGATTTAACGTATAGAAATATAACACAAACAGAGGTAGGTGAGTATGTGTATGTTTTTTTGTACTTATTTCATAATTTTGTGTATATATGCGAGTGTGCACGTGTGTGGGGGGGGAGTCAATGTAACTCCTGCCATTTCACTTATTACAATAATTAAGACAAAAAAGCAAACCGGCTTTGAAAATAGTAATTTAGTAGTAACTGGCACTAAAAAGCTAACTTGCTATCATATAAAAATTGAGAACCTGCTCTTTTGAAGGTTAAAAAGTGAGAAATAACACTTTAATATACTTTGAAGCAAGGTGTTTTATACGATGGCACAGTTGGAACTTTTTTACTTAATATCCTAATCAGGAAAATATTCAATTGTATAATATATATAAATATAAGTAGGTATCGGTCCAAGTTCTCCACTTTTTATCTGTTAGACCACCAAAAAAACCCCATAACCGATCACTCATAAAGTGAAAAACCTACTTCGTAAAGTACGAAAGATGCCTGAAAATGAAAAAATACATTCTCAATTTTTTATGCGACACCAAATGATTATGAAATCGTAAAAGTTTATTAAAACTCTCTTTGTCAATCAAACAAAAAGATACGCGAAGATACGAGTTCATACGTTTTTGTTATTTCAAAGTGTCATAACTTCTAAAAATTAATTTAATCAATAATAATATTAATAATATTTTTATCAATAAACATATTGATATATTTTTTTATGTTATTTTGTTGTGCTTATATTTAATTTTGTGTGATATTTACATTATTTCTCTTATAAGCCTCAACTAAGTCAAACCCCAAAGGGAATATAATTTTCAGCTTATTACGTCTATAAGTTACGTATCGCTAGCCGCATTGCGTCATAACCGTTTCAGAAAAGGGGACGATGTCCCTTTTATATTAACGGTTAATGTATCTCTTAATGCACCACAATTTCCGCCACAGCCCCGACGACTTCCCTCGATACCAAGCATTAGTATCGCAAAAATATCGCTCAAATACCGTCTAACCTTCATAGCCAAGGACGAGTATTAGCGAAGTGCTTTTTAATATCAGTATTTATAAATTGACCAATTTTGATTTTATATTATTAAATATAATTACATAAATTAGCTAAAATTAAGGCTAGGCGTGTGAACAAAACTGAGAGCGATTGATACTTATCGCATCTAATGGCTGCTAATTTTATTTTAGAATGTAATCGACTGCCTTTTCACACACACAGCAAGTAAAAAATGATAAAAATATCAAGTACAATTAAGACATACGTTTAAAAAAAATATACACAACTTTTTAAATTGTATCTTAAACCTTAAAACTCCGTTCTCGACAAAATATGACTCATTAGGCATTTAGTTTTACAACTAAAAATATTACTAAGGAAATAGCGTAATGATTTCAATATACTTTTACTTATATAATACTCTCTATGCTCTACGTATCCCTATCTTAACAGCTACATCCTTTACAGGCGTTTAATCTTAAACTCGCAATTAGATACAGGCAGTGCAGATTGATTGGCTGTAATGTAACAGATTAAAATAATTATCAAGTGTCATTGGAGTCATTGGATAGATAGTTTTTGATGTAAAGACTATTTCACTATATAACATTTAACTTATTGGTAAAAGATATTGTTATAACAGAATATGAAACAGAAATATATTTTAAATAAAAAGATTTTTAGAATACGTGCAAAAGTTTGAACGTAACAGCAGTCGAAGTCGCGGCTCTTGGAATCTGTCCCAGTGCTATGACCGCTAAGCCTTACGTTCAAATCCCGACATAATCAATTTTTTTTTCAAAAACGCCTGTCGTGGCGTAAAGGCACAAGCGTGCGACTGTAAACGCGATAGGTTGTGGGTTCGATTCCCACTCCAGGAAAATGTAAAATTTAGTATTTTCATTTCTTGAGTCTGATAACAAGGCAAAGCGCGGCGTTGAGTTCCGCCACTCAACCCGCAATGCCTCAATTCGGCGGAAAATGGGGAACGGAATTGTTGAATAAGAATGGAGTATCTTAACACTAGGTTCTCTGGTTCCCTTTGCCTCCCCTGCTATATGCGGGATACAGCGTGAAGTTAAAAAAAAAAAATGTTTTCTAAAAATATTTTATTTCTTTCATTCTTTCATTTATTAACTATATAATTAATATTAAAAAAAATCATCTTCCCTATTTTCGAGGAAACAAAATTTTTGTCCTAGCTGTTTTTGTCGCACATAACTCGTAAACTTAGCTACAACATTCATTCATTGTTTTAAACTCATTATACGGTAGAGCATTTCCATTGTGAGCACTTAGCTAAGTTTGCATTATATAACTTTTTATTATGATGACAAATATAAGAGCCATATATGCTGTGGTTTGTTAATATTATTGTTGATTTTTTTTAAATATTAACGACATTACACAATTTATTTAAAAATATTTTAATTATTAAAAAAATGCAAAAACGCCTGTCGTGGCGCAGAGGCACGAGCGTGCGACTGTAAACGCGACAGGTTGTGGGTTCGATTCCCACTCCAGGAAATGTAAAATTTAGTATTTTCATTTCTTGGGCTTGGTAACAAGGCAAAGCGCGGCGTTGAGTTCCACCACTCAACCCGCAATGCGTCAATTCGGCGGAAAGTGGGGAACGGAATTGTTGAAAGAGAATGGAGTGTCTTAACACTGGGTTCTCTGGTTCCCTCTGCCTACCCCGCTATATGCGGGTTACAGCGTGAAGTTTAAAAAAAAAAAATGGTGAGCTTCCTCCAGCGCGATTTTTTATACAAATGTCAGTTTAACGAATTGACTTCTTCAACAATTGGTATTTATATTGTTTTTATTTTAATAACTTGAATTTTTTTAATTTAAATATTTTTTATTGTGTGATTGTTCACACGCTTTAATATGTTATAAAATGTTAAGGTTAATGAACTTTGATAAATATATTACTTAACTTTTTTTTGTTCCTCATATTAAGACCCTAATTATATTCTGAAAAACCAAAAGAATATATTTTTTAAGTCTCTTAACTTAATAATTAATTAATTCTTTGTTTATTATTTTTACATAATAAAGCATAAGTTCATAATTTTACCTATCATGAATCCCCAAACAACAATAAGTAGCTACACGAACCGCATATCTTAAAGGCGACTAAAAGCATTTCCCTGTTATTATAGCATAAAGTTGGATGGAATTAAGACGGCTTTCATAAAACCCTAATAGGGATAAGGGGTATAAATTATATGATAAACACGTAAAATCTTTGTAAATTTCGCAGATTTTTATGCAGGGCCAGCTTATTTTTTTACACATCTCCCTCATTATTTATTCATACCAATAAAAAATGCCTATCGTCAAAGGCAATGTAGCAATATGTATAATGTATTATACTCAACTTTTTTATCGATTGTTGGTTTGCGAAGCGCAAAATACAGTTTAGCCCATTGCCAGAAAATAAAAAAGCTGCAAGTATCTATTTCTTTAATATAAAGATACTTCTATATGAAAAATTGTTTAAAAACATTTTTTGTTACAACGGAGACGTTTATATTTAGCTAATTGTTTGCTCTCATAATTTACTTAAGCATTAAATGTTATAAACTACATGAATACAAGAATACGAAGTAAACATTATGTAATTTGTAAAAAGGGATGCTGTAAAAGAGATAAAGGATAAGTTGGGACAAGGCTTGGCAAACATTGCACAACGCCTAAACGCATGTACGATGATAATGTAGAGTTATTGCCCCTTTGTTTATATCACAGTTTCGTAAGTTCAAACACCTTCAAATATACTTGTTGGTTGTTTAAATTATGACATAACTTTTGGCTGAAGATTTGAATGTTAAAAAATTCTTTCATATATATTTGTTTGTACCGATTAAGTACTTATATTTAACATTTACATTTTGACCACGTATATTAAGCTTGAAATTTATATTAATATTGTAATTTAAATACGAATAAAAATGTTGTCAGTAGATTTATGTATATAGTAAAATCGGAAAGCGTGAATATTATAGTAAGAACGAAGAAGAACATGCTCAGGTGGTTTGAGCACATCGAGAGGATGAAAGGTAAGAATAATATATGAAGCAAAAGTGAGTGGTATGAGATGTAGGGGGAACTTCGGTGGACATTTGAGAAGACATTATCTCGATTATACTGGAGGAAGGTTACGCAAAAAGCACGAGGATACCACACAACAAGGGCATGTTTGAAGAGGTTGATGACCGTGGACGAAGCGAAAAAAGGATGCAAGGACGATAGAGTTTGGCGCTCCGTTCCCTCTGACTACCTTCCTAGGGATAAAGCGTGAAGCTACATACATAAATTATGTATATAAATTATATATGCGTATAATAAATAACTCTACTTTTTGTGGCAATTTTTTATAGAATTTTTATCCTCCCGCATGTTGCTAAGAAGGCTATGGCTCTTCGTTTCCCACTTACATCACACACAACACAGAACAATTAAGCAACATTTTTACTTATATACATAGTTACTTAAATAGGTTAAAAAGTAACCAAAAAATATTTTTTTTTTGTTAATATTTTATTTATTGGTTCATACATTTAGGATTTATTTATAATATGTATGGTTCCTTGAACTAAAAGTAAACAATCGCTTGAATAATGATTTTTATGCAGAAAAGAAGTATTTTATAATATCAAATTGCAAAAATTCGTTTCAGTTATATTCATGGCAAACGCTATATAATTAAATCTAGAAAATGTATGTATAATATAACCATGGAAACATACGTTTACACTAAACTTATATAAAATTCTACGACTTATTATATTTATTAGGCGATCATACAGATAGACGATATAATCCAGTCCAATTGACATCCTTTTTTGAAAGTCGGTTAAAAAAATACCTATTAGTGTGAGGCGTCCATACAACTCGATTCCCACCGGCTTGCCTAACTTTTCAAAGTACAAGTACGAGACATAAAAAAATTTGGACATAAAGTTGCAAAAAAACAAGGTCCAACATCTTAAAGATCTTAAAAAAAAGGTTATCACCTAAATTCTATAGTGAAATTACTAAATACCTTCACATTATATACCAGCTTGCCTAAATATACCGGCTTCTCTAAAAATCACCGGCTTCCCTAAATATATGTACCGGCTTTCCAAAATATACATGTACTCGTACATCGGGTTCTCTAAATCTACCGGCTAGCCTAACTAAAATTTACACCCCTCGCCACTGCAACCTATTCCTTTTTTTCTATTAATAATATAATAACGTATATCGTATTTTTTTAAATGTCCTTTTGAAAGTGAAAGTTCCACACTTATTCAATCAGACGTGAAACGTGGAAGCGATCAAGATAAGTGAAAGATAAGTAGAAGATGATGTTGCATCAATATCGAAATAAGAAGATAAATTTTTTTTTTGATAACCAACGTCAACTGTGTTTCACGGTTTAAACCATATATATAAATTTAAAAGACTTATATTATTTAACAATTTTGTAACATGTAGATCATTTTATTTAACGCCTGTCGTGGCGCAGAGGCACCAGCGTGCGACTGTAAACGCGACAGGTTGTGGGTTCGATTCCCATTTTTCCCATAGATTTCCAGGGAATGAAATATTTTCATTTTCTCAGTTTGGTAACAAGGCAAAGCGCGGCGTTGATTTCCGCCACTCAACACGCAATGCCTCAATCTGGCGGAAAGTGGGGAAAGGAACTATTGAAAAAGAACGGAGTGTCTTAACACTAGGTTCTCAGGTTCCCTCTGCCTACCCTGCTATATGCGGGATACAGCGTGATGTTAAAAAAAAAAAAGCAATTAATGTAAGGTATGAGTAAATTACCTATGTGTAAATTAATAATTAAAATTTTAAAAAAAGTCGACTTCACAAAAAGTTCTCTAAAAAATCCAATTATTACGGATAACTCAAAACCTATTCATTCCATATTAACTAAATTTAAAAGGAAACTACATTAGAACCATTAGCTATTATATAGAAGAAGTATCATAAATATTGTACCCAGTAAACAATTATGCAATAACACACATAAAACAAGCACAGTCGATTTGAGAAATTCCTCCTTTTTTCAAGCCGGGTAAAAAATCTAAACATATAACTTGCATCTGAACAAACCATGCCAAGCCACTGCCGTATATTTATTGTATGTGCCCTTCGTGGCAAGTGTTTTAGAGCGTCCCTCTGTCTGCTTGTCATAAAGTGCTTCTGCATATTAATGTGTGTATGTACTTACCTATGTCATTATTTTTATTTATACTTCGTAACCACAAAATTAAAACTACCGTAGAGCAGTGGGACAGAGTTTGCCCGTAAACGGGAGGTTGTGGGTTCGAACCCCATTCGAGGACATGAATATTTTAAAATACGAGTATATGAATATTATCATGACCGAAATC
Organism: Philaethria dido; assembly: GCA_033558755.1. Taxonomy (NCBI): domain Eukaryota; kingdom Metazoa; phylum Arthropoda; class Insecta; order Lepidoptera; family Nymphalidae; genus Philaethria; species Philaethria dido. Next base: position 672,478 of record JAKGSA010000137.1, read on the forward strand.
TCGTAAGACAAAGTGCGGGGTTGTGTTGCGCCACTCAACACGTAATGTCTTAAATTCAGGTAGAAAGAGGATAGAGTTTCGATATTAGGTTTTCTCCCAATCTATCCTACAGGATAAAGCGTGAAACTGAAAAAAAAGTACAAAAATAACTATACATAACCTGGTACGGAGTATGAATCTGTAACCGACACATGTAAAACACGTTACTTTGTATACTCCGCTATAAAAATGTCAATAGACTACATAATAAATATTATTCGCGCCATGTTTTTATTGAACCAGCAGTATCGATTTGAAATCTGGGTTTAATTACTCAACAGCGCATTCCGAAATAACAGAGCATGTCGTTTTGTGTCATCGCGCGGAATTTACACATCCATATACTTTGCCGCCTTACACGCATTAACAGCCGAAAACATATTTTTAGATACGTTTTTAGCGACTAAAAACAGGAACTATTTCTATATGCTATGTTTTTGGTTCATATAATAAAATTCGATGTTTAATCGACTTCAAAAAAAGGAAGGAGATTCTCAAAATTTAACATAATAAAAATGAAAAAGAAAATTATATTATTACGTTTTACTTCAGGACAAAATTGATTAAAATGTATAATAAATCGATTATACCACAGAACAATCGATATCTTTTATCGATATAACTGGAAATATGCAATATTGCCTGCGTACGCTGAATGCTCTATGCAATAGCTTCCGCTGACGAAATCTAATAATAGGTAAGAGCCTCAAGTAGCCTTACAATGGCTCGTAAAATACACAGGATAAAGGCTATATTGGAATGTTCCCACTGGGTACGGTGTATAGGCTTTGGAATGCAGACATCGATATGAAGTTACACACTGTTGAAATCTTTAATGAAAGAGTTGATACCTTTCGTACGTTGTATTGAATTATACGCCATCAGGTGTCAATTAGCCTATTACGTTATGACTACTTCATAAAGATTATTAATTGCAACTACGCTGTCGCAATAGATTCGTACTACACACGTACTTACAGGTGATTGCCAATTTATTTTTTTTTTCTAATATGTATTTAGAGCACGGAGTTAAATTCCGCTGTTTGAATTTATGATTTTAATAAATTAGAGGAAAATGGATCTTAAACTACTGCAACAGTAGTCGTAGTCTAATAGTGCTTAGTCTGTGCAAGATTGAAAAAGTATCAATAATTAAATAAAAAAAATAACTCATATAATCGGCTGCCTTGTCGTTAATAAAAAAGAACATGGTTAGTATATATATACAGAGTTAAAGTTAAGTACGATTCGCTATTTCTAAAAATCTATAGTAAAAAAATCATACATAGTTGTTGCTTCAATAAACTATTATAGTATAGTAAGTTATCTAATTTTAACTTATTTAAAATAGGCCTTCTTCTATAGTTAGAAATTCCTTTTATAATACTTCCAATTACAATTCTCTTCAATTAAGCGCAATATACTATAAATCGATGAACAAATGCGCCTATTACTCTAAGCACTATTTTGCATAATTAAAATATAATCCCTTAACCGTAAACTTCAAGCGATATGGAAATTATTAAATTAATTTTATGCTTCAATATTTTCTCTAATGGTTTTTAATAAGCGTGTTTCAGATTAGCTTTTTATATCGACGCAAAGCAAAATCCTGCATAATTTTTTTAAGCGTCATGTTTACGTCTAAATATCAGAAATCAATAAGTTTGATCACGTTTAAATAAAAGTGATATTTATTTATTGATGATTTATTGATGATAGATATTTATTTTACAGTTGCGTTAATATGTAAATGTTTGGCTTAATACTTGTGTCTTTGTACAATATATTTTTTTTTATGATTAACTATATTTTAGTTTTCATCATAAGCTTGAAATCATATGAGAAAACAATTTAGCCGGGACATAATTAAGCGATGCCCTTTAAACAAAACATTGGCACTCCTTGCTAATATTCCGCACTTATCTCGTTACAAAATCGACTACAGCCTTCAAGGCGAGCGCTCACGAAGGGAAACCTAAAACCTCATAATTTAAAGAGCTCCGTTTTCACAAATGCCGGATACAATACCAAAGTTTTAAAATATCATGTCTTACTGACAACCGATTCCCGGCTCTCACAGGAAATGAGCCAGAAGTTTAGAGTTGAAAACTTTAAATGAATTCAACAAACGTCTAGCCGTTAATATCACTTTTATTTAAAGCTAAATTTTGGTTAAAGACTAGTTATTGTTATTTCAGTGTTTTCAAAGTGTAGCAAGTAATTTGGTCCTACGGTATGATTTTTTTACTAGGTTCCATAATTTCAAAGTGCTTACTATGTGTATTTTAAAAAAAGGATTTTTGAAACTGTTATGCCTGAACTTTAATTGAGTATATTTCACTAATAATATACAGATATACTTACAAATATTGCAGTCTAAGTTAAGATCAAAAGTCATTTTTTAACTGATAAATAAACTCATGTGTTTGTTGCCCAACAGTTTGCATATTATTTGATTAGTGAACGTACATTTAAGGCAATTCACCGGTTACCCATAGCCTCTCACTGCTGTAAATGTCATCCTATAACCATACCGTACCTGGGCGTGTTTGTTTCATTCCAACAGGTTACTGTTTTACTTGCCAATATCGGCAATGAACAGATCCTTTATGAATATGTTATGGCTCTATTTTTGTAATAGATATTGTATTATAAATTAAATTTCATATGAATAATTTGCTGTTGCATATAACAAGACTAGCCGATTTATATATTTACTAAAATGGGTAAATGTTTGTTTGGTAATGATCTAACACACAATACTCAAAGGAAAGTCCATTCTCTCACTGCGCACTTTTTCTGTTATGTTTAGGTTTTTTGCTTCATATATTTTTCGCTGTCATTATTTGTAAATTAAACAAGAAGATCTTAATGATACGTCAGCTTGTTCTTAAATTTTCGCTGAACTATGTGTGGTGAAACGTGGAGCCCAACATCATTTATCTTTAAGGAACGGGGCAATAGTTTTACAAAGGCTTTTTCTTATATGATTCAAATTCACAACCATAAAATATTATACATTAAAAGTAACTCACGATACTTATTTATTAAATTCATCATAGTATTTACCATTACCATTTAGCAAGTATTAACAAAAATCACAAGGTAGCTTAAAGGTTACAAAATTGGTTATCTAATGAGGCGCATCGCCTCCTCGATTTCCTTTCATTGTTGATTGTTTCTGTAAATATTTTAATGTGACAACTCAGTTTACATAATAATATTCGCAAAATGATGTAAAAAACAAACTATTGACAAAATTTGGACTCATGTACCACTAAAACTTACTTGTAATAAAATATACTAAAATTCTACAGCTTTATCAAATTATGTATTTATTAAAAATTTAAAATGACGTGAACGAAAAACTATTGTGTACCGCAATAATATTATTTTTGCTTCTTTTCTTGTTCTCTAGAAAAAAACAAGTCTCGTAATATGACCATGTTCACAATATTCCTCCAATTAGAAACTGATGGACAAATTTAACGTTGCAATTTGTCTATTCAGGGCGTCTTATTTCAAATATAATATTCTCTATACAAATATTCATGGTATGGGTTCAAATACTGTACTTATACCAACAACCATGAAATACAGTCAAATACAACACTATAAAATTTTACGGTGACAATTTGTTAACAACAGTTTTGTTATTATATTAGGAACGCCCCAAATAAACTGCTACTATAAATTATGATGTGTATATTTCACGGTACAATTTTAGGGCAAAGGGAACGTAACACCAGTTGTAAGCCATGATGGCTGCCGTTGATACCAAAAGCAGATGTTTTATTTTTGTGTGTCCCTCGCCTATATATGTTTTACGACCAAAACCGCTCACAGGAAGATATAATTAATAAAATAACATTAACAGGTCGTTTGTAATACATGCTTTAACGGAAACTCGGTTTGGAATGATGTTCATTATTATTTGTTTATGTATGTGTAAGAATAAGTTATGTTTTTCTTATCAGATAAGAATAATAGCTACATATTTAACCATCAAGTTTATGTTGCGAAATGCATTATCGTTCTTACATTCTGTGATTACAATTTTCGCAACTCTCAATATAATTATGAATATTATAATTATTTAAAATATATGTATGATTTTTTTACCTCAAACTATTTAAAATTAATCTAATAACTTAAGTTTAGGAATTTTCAGTAACCCATTCTATGTTGCAATATATTTCATTTGTTTTAACCTTAATATTTTCATGTCGTATGTTCCCAGCACTTAACCGAAAAGGCAAACCAGAAGGTAGCTGTCAAAATCACTTTATTTATTATCCTATGTAAATTATATCTTTAACTTACACAGATAACTTATAGTAAACAAAATCAAAGCCTATGGAGGTTGCATCTGTGGCATTCAAATTTATTATGGACTTCGTAAGTTTCATAAGTTATACCTGTAGCATTATGGATGAGTAATATCTAACAACAATCGTAAATATTGAGTACCCAACACTCATGTAATGATTCAAAAACACATTGTAGTAATATAAATTATAATTCTTGCAAAACCGCTACTTAATAAAATATTACTCTAATTTTCATCAATTTAAATGTCAATGAAGGTGTATGTATATTTTTGACTTAACTGTAAAATGTATATTTTTTCCAAAATTGTCAGACATATTTATCCAGTACACCATGCCTATCAATTTTATCGGTTTTACTTACATAAATACAAAATGTCGCAGTGTACTTTGAAAATACGCATGAAAATAAAAAAGCATATAAAAGATAATATTATTTATATAACTTTTTTTATGCTTTAGTACATTCAAATTATGTACATTTTAAAATGTCTTTTTTTATTAACAGACTGCATATTCCTACCATATTGTTAGAAATGTAGCTCGAATAGGGATTAAGAATTCCAATTGTTGCCTTTTTAAGTTTTATAGAACAATGTGTAGCAAAAACTACAAAAAGTTCTTAGCAAAAATGTGGTCCAGACTTCAATTACCACTTTGAAATAACACACGCTTATTACATTAGACTTAAATGCTGTTCAACTAGTTTGTACACAATAGTCAGGTACTTTTTGTCATGTCAGTATGCTTGTTGATGTAATTTAAAATTTAATTTGGGTATACAGTGGTCAAGGTGTATTGGTTATAAAAATAACGTAATATATCTATTTTTAATATGTTATCTTGTTTTCTTTGTAACTGTACTGAAATTTGTAAGTCAATTGAGTTTGAATCATAAATACTTCTGACTATGTGAATAAAGAATATATTGGTGCTTCTTTCTCACCCTCTCTTTCTCTCTTCATGTTTCTCTCGGTTTATGTTTTACATGCAGATAATTATTCAGAGGACCTAATATGTTGAGACTAAAATATATAATATATGAGCATTGTGCATATATAGGTACATACATACATATCAAAGAATTATTTAAGTGCCATAGGTGGTACAGAGATAAAAAAAGACAAATATTTGTCGAAAACTACTGGGCACAGTAACCTGAAATTTAGCATGTAGGTACCTAAAAGACTGTAGGAGAACATTAAGAGAGATACCCAAAATTCCTACGGGAATGGTAAAAACTTGAATTTTACTTTTGACAGCTTTTTAAGAATAGAAACGGAAAAGTTACAATTTAAGTTATCTATAACTAAAAATAAATAAGATCTATATAACAAATTAGTTTTCTCACAAACTTGTAACTTGTGAGCATAATAAAATAAGAACTTTACAACAGTTAATCAAGAGTATTCCGAATATCATTAAAAAACATTTTACAGGAAGAGCTTACGTTAAGTAATTGAGAAGAGACTATACTTAGTAGAAAATCCGTTAGATCATCATCGTTAAAATGATTTAAAAACGCTTTTCTAATTGGCATATAGTACATTTTTCCTTAGAATTGCTTGTTAACAGCTATTCCACACCTGTCGTTATATAAGTCTACCGTCTTACCGTCTGAGTTCGGATGCCATTATAATACCACTCATACTATTGTTAGAAGCTTTTTTCTCCACTTTCTTGCTCAACTATACTCATTGCGTGTTGATTGGCAGTACTCAACGCCGCGCCTTGTCTTATCAGAGCGAGATAAAAGTATTCAAATTTTGATCTTCTTGAAAAATCTTCCTGTAAAGTTCTAATTTTGCGGGAAGGAGAAAAACAACAAGCATGTTGCCTTTACGAACTAGGTTAAATCGATTATGAATTTTTGCATTTTTTGTGACTTACGGTGTTTCTGCACTCACCGATTCAATTTTCTCAAGTCGTAAATCAATTTAAAAACTAGAATTTGTTATTATTTTTATTATTATTATACACTCAAATACAAATGATATTCATAAATAATAACCACATAATGCCATTTAACTACCAATAATAAATTGCATTTTACTTTAAAAAAAACCATGTTCAGCAGTGTATTTGTATTTGTGTTGTAATATTTCTAGATCGTGAAATGCCAGTCGACCGAAACTTTTACAAGCATATTTATAACACTGTTTTTACTAGTTGTCTAACACTTTGTCTATTTGCCATGGACTACTTAAATTAAATACTAGTCTGAATATAAAAAAGTTTAATTACTTAGTAGTAAATTTGTTTAGTACAAAAACACTGAAAATGCCAAGTTTTTGCAATCACCGTTAAATGATTCCTAGATACTTTCGTTTGACCAAAAGAAAAAAACATCTTAGCCCACTTATTTCTACTCAGGGTAGCCAATTAAACTGGAGATAAGATTATAATACTTAAGAATGTATGGGCAGGTGTATTTTCAGTCCCTTTAGTTTCATAGATTACTGTAAATAAATATGTGGGTGTAGTTACCAGCAAAGTAATCAAATTATTTTTGGACCTACTTTTATTGGAATTTAGGAACTTATAATTTATGTATTCACATATAAGTACCTTTATAATATTTTAAAATATTACATACATATACCAGATAGGTACTAATTCAAACACGTAGTTTCAATAATAAGCTATGCACATTTTTAACCGACTTAAAAAAGAGAGGTTCTCTAGTTGACTGTATTTTTTTACCTTTACTGGGTTAAAATTTTTTTTTTAATTTTAAGTTTGTTTTTTTTTTGGTAATAATTTTAATTATAATTATTTGAGTAATTTTATTATATTATTTAAAAATGTCAATTCTAAAAAAAATACCTGTGTAACATTAAAAAAAATACATAATATATTAAGTTAAAAGCAAAATATACTAAGCCTGTGTATGTAAATTTGTAAACTTTTAACCCTTCGTAGAAATGTATACAGTGAGTTAAGCGTACGTGCAACACTATTGTACGAGTAACTGTACTGTATTGTTTTAATGTAACAATATGGACAGGTGGCATGTACAAGTAACTTGAGAATTAACTTAAAAAGGACATGACACTATAATTCAATGAAATTAGACCACTGTTGTCTTAGTATAGTAATACTACTATTGCATTTAAGCAAGTAATAAGTATAAATTTTATACCAATTGCATATGAGATACAAAATGCACATCATTCGTTAACCAATTAAATTATTCTCCAATTTAGGAAGCAAAGGAAGGAAGGAATCGTGATAATAAATACGTGAAGCAAAAACTGTGTACCCCTTTTTACGAAAATTACGCGGACGGAGGAGCATGAAACTTGGCACACTTATAGTTTATAAAGAGAAGAAGTGCAGAATGCTAATATTTTTTTTAAATATTGCATAAAAAATATATTAAATTAATAAAATAAATGTTACACACACTACTATGGCTTGACATCTATGTTTTTATAAAGTGACATATACTTTACTAAAGACAACGTGTTGTTAACGCGACAATCGGGACACTAGTATATTTAATTATGTGGTTCCCATTTCTACTTTTATAATTATTTATGTTATAATATTTTGAACTTTTACGAATAATAGTCTTTTTAGAGACCATTGCATGACAAAATATAAAAAATATATATTATGCAATTGCAAGGTGTTATATAATAGTGTTATGTATGTCATCTTAGACACTATAATCCAAAAAAATTGCTGTAGCTAAATAAAGACATAATATTAATAAGGCATTTCTCCCTTTTTCATATAAAAAAATCTTCAACGAGTAGAAATTAATTATAAAACATTAATTATTTTTTTTTCATAATACATGATGCTAAACAAGGGGATATTCTAAGCATATTTAGAATATCCCCGCGGATGATGAACTTGTGCGATTTGCATTCGCGTCTATTTCAGTATCGTCAGATGCACGCAGTTACTGCAGTGTTTATAGAACTCACGTCATTCTTGACTGAGAAAAGGCATTGACAGACTACTTCAATTATTTAGTTCACGTAAAGTTCAGGACATTGCCATGAATCTATCTTGATACATTATATAAAACTATTTACGTATTATATAACTATAAAAAGTATGTATTATTAATAATTGACTTAGAAAATATATTACACCGATCAAGGAAAAAAAATTACTGTCACACTATCGCTTACGCAGAGAAAAGCTAGTGCCAAGACACTTCGTTCTCTGATTTTCGCTCGAATTCAAGATAACGTTAAGTGGCTGAACTCAAGGACTGCGTTTTAGAGAAGGCGTTCTGTCTTACCAGAATAATAATTTATATATAATCATCTTTTCCCTAAAGTGGAAATCGAACCCAAAACCGGACTTTTACATATACAGTCGAACACCGCCCAACTGCGCCACGACGGCCTAGAAAAACTTAATTAAAGTTATATTGCTCAACCAAATACAAACATTTTTTTTCATACACAAAGCAATCACTTTATAGTATAATAATACTTCTAACAAATATTATCTTAAGTGAAATAAAAGACATGCGGCAGTAGATAACGCTACACCTGGCGGTTTTATGCATCCGCACTGCTATTACTGAATAAGCATACGCAGGCAATACACGTATTTAAGTCGATACTTATCGTACTATCCTTAGAAAGATTTCACAACTAGGAATTGAATGTAGGATTCCATTAACCTGTGATAATATTATTTCTTTTACTTTAAACTTATAGTGTAGTACAGAATCATAGTTAATTAAAAATTTAATCTATTTTTGAACCTCAGTATGTTATGAACAAACGAGAATATGAGTGCAACTTTTTGTGTTTTAATATGAATATGATACCAATACTGTATATTAGGTACAAAAATTTAAATTTTAACACCAGGCGCTGAGTTCTAATCTCACTACAGCTAATCTTTATTTCATCCTTGATACATTCTCTTTTACATTTTTTATTAAATTCTCTTTTCAAAGATGATCGTAAAAAATATTTGAAATACATGTTTTTTTTTATATTTATAAAGTGAAATCATCCATACCCAGAAAATAAATTAAATGATCATAGTAACCGCGCCAAGGCTTCTCTATAACGAGAAATCGATAGATAAAAGAAAGCTCCGTACCTTATCCAATCATAAATCCATTAGTTATTTACGATATTGTCTTTATAATAATATTGAGTGTTTAATATAAGATATTGTGTCAACGTATATGGGGCTCTAGTTAATGAGATTAACATGGACGACCAGTTGGACAGGTCTGGTGCGGTTTCGTGAGAGGTGTAATTACATCTGCCAAATAAATAAACAAACAGCTCCCGATGACAGCCTTGCATGCTTGAGAAATTATCTAATATCTGGAAGGGGAATATTTTTAATATTACAGAATAAATGTTTTTATTACAATAGGAAAACTTTAAAACTTAAGGTTTTCCTTTTTTTTTTAGCTTCACGCTATATCCCGCATATAGCAAGGTAGGCGAAGGGAACCAGAGATCCTAGCGTTAAGACACTCCGTTTCGTTCTCCACTTTCCGCCGGATTGACGCATTGCGTGCTGAGTCGCGGAACCCAACGCTGCGCTTTACCTTGTTACCAGACACAAGAAATGAAAATACTAAATATTATTTTATTTCCTGGAGTGGGAATCGAACCTACAACCTCTCGCGTTTACAGTCGCGCAAATGTGCCTCTGCGCCACGACAGGCGTGAGTTTTTCCTATTATACAATGTAATATAAATATATATTTTTTTGTTTTTCATTTTAAATAAGGTAGTTATTAATATTATTTTCAAAGAAATTTTTATTCAGGATTTAAAAAAAGTCTATAATAATATCAGTTATGTGTTAGGATCATATCACACGAATACTACTCTAGTTCTGTGGGTCTATGGCATTTATAATAAATGTAGTTTATATTTATTGTAAATGCCATAGACCCTTTGGTTCACTACAAATAAGGTTCTTACGAATTACTCGTTTCATGGTATACTCATATCGTACCTTGTATTGACAGCAGTGTGCGAGTGTACAAAATGAAATAATTGAACCCAGCCTGACATTTACCTGATAGTAATATTATAATCAACATGTTCTGACAACCGTTTAATATCCCATATTAAGCATTTAACAACTACTACGAGTTGTATGTATTTAAAGTCAACCTGCGACAGCAATTGCAGTAAACTAATAAAAGCTTTTAAGAAATCTTCAGGAATAACCAGTAAAATTACATGCAAGTGGACAATAAAAAATAGTCTTTAAAAATAAAACAAGAAAACAGCTAAAAACTTGAAACATATGCAACCTTTGCAATTTTTTTTTAAATATATTTATACAGAATTATTTTCATTAATATTTATTTTATATTTTTCAAACATCTTGGCAGAAGCTAACGAAATATCCCTTAGCTCTCTCATACTATTTGAAAGACATACGATAATAAGCGATGAGTGATGACGTAATGAGATTATTATTACCTATTAGGCTATTGGACTGTACATAATTAAAATATGTATTTCGTGTTAGGGAGTAAAACCCACGATCATTGCGTATAGTATAATTTATGTAAACAATGTTAAATTATAGCTAGTAGGTATTCGAAGAGCAGACGGCGCGAGCGACGACCAGACGTCGCGACGGGCTCACTGACGTGGATCAATATTGCAGTCTGCTATAAAACAAAAACAAAATATTCTATTAAGCTATTTTCTATGAATACTTAACATAAAGAAACCTTTTCCATAGCAATGTATAAGTATGCCTATTCCACAAAAGCCTAGTCTATAAAAACGATAAGCCATTCAGCCACCAAAGTTGCCACGCGTCGCTACGGGTCGATACCACAGTCTGCTCTCAGATATAACCGCCGATTTATTGAGAGGACAGCACTAGAATGTTAAGAGACAGGGAAAAATTTTGGTTGAAACTAAATTATGGGAAAGCAATATACAATTTCTACAAGGTGTTTAACTGTCTTTAAATATACTTTTTCATCATACATTACATTTATGCATATCACATGATATTTTTGGTAACAAAAAGTAAAATAAATTTTAATCAAGTTTAATAATCCACAAGAATTTCAATATTTAATTAACAATACAACTTAAGTCATAACGTAATAGACTAGAACTCGTATATAAAAAATATCATATGACCATTATAGTCGTAAATTTATGACCTTTATAAAGGCAGGTGGCAATTTCGTAGGGCGGTCATTGATCTTTATTTATACGTCCCAGATGTTACAGGGGTCGGTAGGAGACGAACTCTAATATTACATTTATCTGCCTTAAAGGCATGTTAGCTGTGTTTCAAAGGTTGTTTACACTCAACCCCTTCGCAACTTCTGTTGCCAGCGGATTAATCTATAAGTTTATGTTTGTTGATTTTCATTATTTACCAATATTAGACCAATTAAGGAATATTATAATGATATTTAGCGCTTGTAAATCAATAATAAGGGCTGTTGACAACTAGTAATAATAGTATTCAATGGATCATTGGTATGTTATATCAATGGTATATAAATTTATAATGGGGGATTAAAGTCATAGCCATCACACTTATTATTAGACATTCCCCAACCGCGCACATCACGTGATGTGCTTTAAAATATAGAATATTTCTAGAATAATAACTTTAAAATAATACGCTTTAAAGTATTTTACTCTTCGTCCTAGGCGTCTTAGATAGAACTAGGGATCCTGCTATGGAAACATTGTACCAACTCCGGACACGCTGTAAATTTTCAAGCAAAACAAATAGTAAAAAGTGGGTCTAAATATCGTTGGCAGATTTTCTTACTTTGATTATTTCTATATTTATGCAGCCAAGCTAACAAAATCATCAAAATCAAAAAAATTAAATAATAATTTAATTGGAAAAAATCTGTAAATATATTTCTGATATAATCTGTATCACTATTCTGCACACTATGGTGACATCATCGTGTCTCAAAACTTTCTCGTATGTATAATAATTCGAAGGAAACCAAAGCAGTGGATACAAAAACAGCATAGGAACAAAGGAAGTAACGAAAACGTGATATCCGTCGCGACATGTGCGTTCCGAGCTTTAGCAAAACTAATCGGAAGTCTCTCAGAAGGCTTCACATCTAAGCAACCATTCAATATTCCAAGCGTTCCTCGCAGGTACCATATAAACTTTGTAGATGTGTATTCATTAATATTCTATCTTACAATTATTATTTAGTCACCAAAATTATATATTTGGTGCGTTCATTGTCTTTGATATTATATAGGCGTAATAAAATGTTCCAATGTTTTTCATCTTCTTTATAATAATTACTTTATAGTAATTACTGTTTCTTCAAACATTTTTAATTATAAACACACTAAAATTTATTTTAAAATTCATTTATATATAAAATCAATTAATAATATCTACTATTGATTATATATTAACTTACTTTTTAAATTTATAGTCATGATTGCACTGTTTAATGGATGATCTTTTTAAAATAGTCCTTGTATAAAAGTTTCCTATTTAGAAATATAGCATTGAAATGGTTTATCTAACATGTTTGGGATAATTAAAATAAAATGTTTCATATATAAGATCAAAACTGGACTATTTTAGTTCAGATTAAAATAGATTGCCCGCCGTGGAAAGTAAGTGAGTGTATCTGATAACTATTTATCATGTCGCGCTTATCTCTTGATGTAAAATGTTCAACAACATACATGCACGGGCATACACTGGAAGAAAATATTGTTTGAAGTCGGTTTTAGAATGAATACAGTTAGGATATACATGACTGAAATCTTTATCCATGGAATGGACCATTCTCATTTTTGAATGAAAGATTTTATTTTATTTTATTTTACATACAAACACTGTTATTTCTCTCTTATATATATTAACATGCGTAGGTACTTCATAAAGTAAGCAAAACGTGATCGTAAAATAAGTATTTCTCCTTTACAGAAATATTGAAATAGCGTATATGCGTTTACAAATGCTGCTGTGCTTTAACCTATGAAAATAAGGTACCAACACAGAATATAACTAGTAAATTTCCAGTCAGTGCTTGCAAACGTTCTTTAATCTCAATGCTATACCTATATTATAAAAATACGATATATTTAAACTCTGTATTCAGGGAGAACGTAGTGTCAAGACACTCATTTTTCCGGTTTTTCACTTAAGTTCGAAAAATTGCGTGTTGAGTGGGGGGACTCAACGCTGCATTATATGTTACCGAAACGGAAAAAGAAAATAATTTGAGTATAATCGTTCCACCGAATGGGAATTAAAGCCATAACCATGGCATTTACAGTCAGAGAGTGGCCACTGCGCCACGATGGCCTCAATATTTAAGTGCTAAACTTTAACGAGTAGCAATTGAATAGACATAAAATTTACACATCATAGTAATAACAAAATAGTAAATAACTTTTCTCATATCCTTATTTCCTGTGTATCACTTCTAATTCTTTCTTGTAATAAGAGACACTATTTTATGTTTTGCCGCTCTTAATTCTTACACAAACAGTTAATGAATTTTGATTGTATATATAGTATGGAGCATATGCAATAAAAAAAAAACAGATATCTATATCCATAATCAGATGAGATCTCTTTATATGTTACACATGTTAAAAATACACCATACAATAATAAATTGTTGTAGGAAGAGCTCATAACAAAATATCGTTACCAAGGAAGAATACAATCTCAGCAATATAACAAATTTGGGATTGATACCAGCCAACCTCTAGATTCCAATTCATAAAAGTCACAGTGTAAAGTAATGAGGCAAAGCATCACAAGTTGAATCAATATTGAATATCAAGCTTTGAAAGGAAGAGAAATTGCAAAATAACAAGTAAGTCGGCGTAATCTCTCGGATGAGTGTTCCTACGCGCAAACGTATCCTGTTGACTCACAGCTATAATATCAGTAAGGGTATGAAAGTAGCACATTGAAGTATTTGAATCCAACATTAAAGTCGTTTGATAATACCCACCTTCTGCGTGCTATTGCTTTTGATATGTAACTGTTGTTTAATTGGTCTTACTTATAAGTGCTATGGATCACAATTTTGGCAAATTTGGAATATTTTTTTTTGCCCAGTAGCTAATACAAGTATGTTAATTCGTTCTTCACTTTTTTACTTATTTATTGATATTTCGTGCTTGTAAGCAAAAAACACTTCACTGTTTAAAGCTATTATCAGCACCTTTAATACTAATGTGATGATTTCTAAAATTCTAAAATTGCAATTGTCGTATATAGCAATCCCAGGTGCATACTATAGGGTCAGTAGATTCATCCTATGATTCACTGATAACCACGATTAGTACTGATTATATTAAACATTTTATACTATAAACAACTTATGCATAAATGTTACTATAAAGGAGTGATTATGTTTTTACGACAGCCTAACTAGGTGTTAGTGTTATTGAAAATCTTTTATTATAGCAATTTCATAGCATTTCTATGGAGAATTCTTAATCATATAGAAATTTCATAATCTATTTATTTTAATTAACGCCATATAAAACATAAATAGGTTCATATTAAATAGGCTGATAGTACATAAACGCGAATAAAAGTTTAGAATAACAGATATAGTAGTCACATTAAACAGTAAAAAGTAATTTCCACTTTCATTCTTTTTAGATGTAAATGAAAATATCCATTTTTATTGTGCTTTTGAAGTTACACTTAGCTATTAACCGTTGATTATTCACTCTACTATCTAATTACTATACCAAACGATCCGGCACTGTGCAAGTAGGTTTCCTTCGTGACTCAAATATGTATATTCAAGCAATCTTACATATTAACATTATGAGAAAGCATATTTTTGTTAATATTTATTAATAATTGTTAATATTTTATAAAAAATATTAAAGGAGATGTTTGTTGTATAGTTATTAAGTTTGGGCGGAACACAAGGCTTAATTGATTATAACCTGATGGCACATCTGATATATAAAGCAATTAAACTATCAGAAATAAGAAAAAAAGCCACATAAACCAAGGGAGTTCAGCGTGATGCGCATTCACTGTTGATATGTAAAATTTACAGATCTGGAGCATATGATATAGAACTGAAAGCTTAATATAATATATAATATTTATATGAAACGGGCGTTTCAACAGTATTTTTAGCGTGATAAATATTTTCTTATGTCACGATATGCGTGTAAAATAATATAAGCTAGAGGTACCACCACGTGGTAATATTGATATAATTTCAAGTCCAAGTTTCAATGTCAACGGGTAAGTGAAGGTGGTAGTGAAGGTCATAAAGTCGACACAAACTAAGTTGCGTGCAACAACTAGTATAGAATAAATTAAAAGTAAATGAGTATAATTGTTCCGAAAATCATTTCACTGCATTCTATCTGGTACCTAAATCTTTTTATATGATTTTAAATCTATTTTCTATAATTGACATTATTATGTGTTTCCGAATATGATTTTTTTATTTTACGTAGGTAAGGTTGGAGTTTGGATTTGTAAGGTTTATATTTGTCAAATACTATAAATTGTTGTAAATTAAAATGTAGGTATACATATACTAAACTTCAAAAAGAAATATATAGGCAGCTATATGCCGATTGCGGTATAATAAACATTCTTGGAACCTTTCGAGCCGCCAGCGTCTAGTGTGGAATACCAAATGTACTTGGTAACATTCATTCAAAACAAAAATATTAAAAACCACATTGTTTTTCTTTTGAGTATTTTGAATGCATATTTTTAACAAAGTGAACAAAAAAAGAGTACTGAAATAAAATTTACCTATCCATTCAGCACATAATGCCTCAATTCGGCGGAAAGTGGGGAACGTATCATAAAGACAATGGAGTATCTTAACTCTAGGTTCTTAGGTTTCCTCTGCCTACCCTGCTATGTGCGGGATGTAGCTTGAAGCTATAACATATAAGATGTAGGTATAATATAAGTTCATCCATAAAATAACGTTACGTACTTATTTAGAAGTCGTGAGCTGGCCCTTAACAAAATAAATCAATATTGTGAGAAGAGTGTATGTAACATTTGGCCCTGTAGGTCACATAAAACGGTACTTTTCTGTTTAACTTTAAACAATTGCATAAACATTGGGCAGTTCCAAGCTCATAAAATATATGGAAATGATATAAAGCAAACAAATATATTGTAAGTTGAAATTTATAGTTATTTATATCCAGACTGACCTGACTATTGTCCAATTGTAGTGATATATGATACTTGAGAATTAACTACTTAACACAGAGGTATATATCGGGTAACTTTTAAGAAGAATACGTATTCATGTATCATATAGTATATGAAAATAAATATTGCTCATTATTTATATTTTTTATAACTTCACGCTGTATCCCGCGCAGAGTAGCCAGAAGGTCCCAGAGAACTTAATGTTAAGACACTCCGTTCTCTTATAGCATTGCCGTTCCCCACTTTCCGCCGAATCGAGGCAATGCGTGCTGAGTGGCGGAACTCAATTCCGTGCTTTGCCTTGTTACCAGAGCCAGGAAATTGGTGGGAATTGGAAATTATTTATTATTTATATTGATATGCTACATAATATATATTAATATATTTCTTCTTTCTACGCTTTGTCTAATCGTAAAAATCTTGGTTTAGCGTGTGCCATATCCAATATATTCATTTCTAAGGGACGGCCACCACACCACACAGAACACGACTGCCATTTAATAACGCAGTCACGCGGTATATCTCCACGGTTTTGTTTTACAAACTTGTTCACACACCATTTTAATGAAACGTGGTTACAGTATAAGTAATTAATACACGAATAAAGTTAGCTCATTTGTTATTTTATAAATGCGACATATTTTCTTTGCCCTTATTATATTATTTATTATACCTATATATTTTATTTTAATATTTATGTGATAATAATTTCTTAAGTGAGACATTTAGTAGGTACTTAAATTGTATTTACGGCTATAGCTTTTGTAAATTAATCATTAAAGCTCAATATTATGTATTTACGTAAGAAAATATTTATCGACACTCATCTAACAAGATATTATAATATGTTTGTAGTATTGTTATGCCTTAAAACGCACGAGGGGACGATCATCTTAGAATATTAACGAATACATGCATTAACAAGGTTAAATCAATTATATACAATATGATTAAAATTTAAAAAAAAAAAGAAAACCGATTCGAAGTAATATGTCCTATAAAGTACACAGTAGAGTTTTATTATGTACATCTAAGAAACTACTCGTCCAATCTTAACTAAATTTAAGTAAGATCACGTCAGGAACACTAACATCACATATAAATAGAACTATGAAACTCACTTAGTAAAAAGTTATGCGGTAACACACACTGAAAAAATACAGTTAAATTGGGAATCTTTTTTTTGTATTCGGTTAAAAATAAATGACGTCAAAATTAATCCAATAATTCTCATATATTAAACTCAAAAATATAGAAAGAAAAGTGGAACGGTTAGCTTTATGTTTTTACAAGTGTCTTTTCTTCAAGCGTATTTGTGACTTTAATTTTAGGTGATGGTTTTTTCACTTATATGTTTAGAGACGGACAAACGACCACAATGTCTGTTTAAGTATCATATGACTTAAAATAATAAACAGTACATTAACAAGTATAAACAATTTATAAAACTAAAGATGAAATTAATATTGATGATTATAAATCATCGCTGTATAATAATAGAAAAGCTGCATGATTTCTTTTTATCAAAACTTATTTTACCTTTAGCCCGTTGGTAGTTTTATTTATGTCAAAAATATCAAAGTAATTGGTTCCACTTTGAAGTTAGTTAAATTGCTTTTAATGTCAAGGCTCTTCAATTTAACCGTTCATTCGCCATGACCATGTTAAAGAACTGACGATACTATTACGCAATGTTAAATAATTTCTTGGTTTTTATATATTTAATAGGCATTGAATTAAAATAAAAAAAGAATATAAAGTATTTTATATAAGCAGAAATTTTATGTGAAAAGACATGTCTTTTAATTCTCACCCAATCAAATGTTTCCACAACTTCTCTCAGCGAAAATTGGATAGAATCCATAAAATTTACATAGCAAAAACAAAATCTTTGAGCAAGCAGAAAGTAAGAACAAATTCCTAACAAAATCATCCGCTCCCTCTGGCCTATTTTTCGAAAAGCCCCTTTTCGGGCCACGCGTTCAATAGAATAAATGAAGCTCGAGAAATTTATGTAACATTCTGCTCTGAAATTCTCGACTACTACGTTCTAACACCGTTTCCGTATAGCAAGGGAAATAGATAAGTTCTTAGTACTTTTATGGAAAATAAAATAATATGGCTAAAGCTTCTCGTACCATCGTGGTGCGGTGAATTGCAATGATTGTAGACTACAGGTCACACTTGGGATAGTGTTAATAAGTCTTTTCTTGGTGAGATCATAGAAAGTGTGGAGTTGTTTTCCTATTCGTTACGCTCTGTTTGAAGCAGTACGTTAAGAACAGAAATAAGAAGAAGGAATTAGTGAAAATATGATCATGATAATAATAATGATAATGGATTTTTTTATTTCCTGGGTTTGGTAACAAGGCAAAGCGCGGCGTTGAGTTCCGCCACTCAGCACGCAGAGAGAGTGTCTTAACACTAGGTTCCCTCTGCCTACCTTGCTATATGCGGGATACAGAGTGAAGCTATGTATGTATGTATGTATGATCATACTAAGGCTGTCATGGCGCATTGGAAGAACGTGTGACCATAATTGTAAGTGATCGTTAGTTCGATTCGAAAAACGGATTTTAGTTAAATTATTTGGCGTTGGGTTCCACCACAAAACAACACGCAGTCTCATTCACAGTGCATTATATTTCTATAATTAAGTAAAAATAAGTAGTTATTTTTATTGTTAAGATACAAATACAGAAATGGTCAATAAAGGGATTTTGAATTTATTTTTCTACAAAATACACTAAAAAAATATTACAATCTAATATTTTAACCATGTTGAGTCATCATGTGTTAAATACGGGACCTAATATCGCACTTTGTTAAAAGCCTAAATTGTTTTAACATCTATATTTTCATTACAAACAATTTTTAACATAAAATTTAAGCCTACGATCATCACGTGTACTTGGCGATTCTGATTAAAAACGTTCTATAGTCGTGATATAATATCAATATATATATCAATATCATTATTATAAAATTATATTGTAACTGAATTAATATTTTTCATTCTTTTTTTTTTGAAAAACCGTATACCGTAATTAGAGAACATTTAGTACAAATACAGCCGTGCATAGATATATGTATGCTTTACCACCGCTGTGTCAATGTTAGCGATGTATATACTCGACTATAACTGTTGTCCAAACAAATGATGTCCCAGCCTAATTTATATACACGTGGAATCTTGGTGTGAATGGAGCGTTTCCATTGTCAGTAGTCTGTTTTGTATATATATATATATATATATATATATATATAT
>JAKGSA010000137.1:692373-798069 GCA_033558755.1 Philaethria dido
TATATATATATATATATAAGGTATATTGTATGTATCTTAAAAAGTCGGTGTGATGCAATGCATGCAAGTAATTGTAGCCTAAATTAATTATATTTTTATGTAAGAAGCTAATTACTTATTTGCGACTTAAATAAATTAACTATCACATTATTATTTTAAGTGCATCAAATATATTAAGCTCTTTAATTTATTTATATATACGACCTTTAAAAGATATCCAATATAATGCTATTATAAGCATAAAGAACGTATTTTTCGTTACCTTTTTAATTTTCATTAGTAATAAATTTGACTTAGAATGTTTTTATTCGAAACCTTTTTAAATATTCAATAATACATACACATATATACTTTTCAAAGCAATAAACATTTATAACTTATATCCTTAACAGCCATAACTCGTTAAAGAACAATCAGGTAAAACAAACTTTAACGCAGCAATACAAACAAGATCGATTACCATTATCTAGCGTAAGCATACAAAGAATCAGTTATCGGAACCAGGCGTAACTTAAAACGTTCCAAACGGTCCAAACCAGTGCATTCTAATCTCATTTGCTGATAAAGAGACGGCCCGAGGGACATCTGGCGGCGTTCCATCTCAAGTGTCGTAAGGTCAAAGATTAAAAAGCAAACAGAGCTTTTAAGTTTTAACTGCCCGACGGTGGTAACGTATCTGTATTTATTTTGTTTTTACTTTCATATAGGACGTGTAATGTGATTAAATATAAAAAACCAATCAGGACAATGATTATATTCAAAATATATTCATTTCTTCGCTATTAACGGAGTTTCTTGATTGCACTCGATTCTGTCTGATTCTGCTATGCGAGAAAATCCTAAATGTAAAGCTGAAAAAAATATATAAGTATTCAATTTGAATGTCACTATAAAACATTAAAATGATAGCCAATACGAATAACAGTACAGCAAATTGCATAGCGTTTTATCACTCTTACCTCATAAAGTATAGTAAAGTACTATATGGGGATTCACAGTAGTAGCATTCGGTGTTTCAAAAACATCGTGTACGGTTTTACTGGAATTGCAACAAGCAAATAAACAGACTGACGGCAATATTCCATAAAAATTGCGCAAAACGTAAGTTGAAAAATCCGGTTGCATTGGCGGAATAACAAAACCTCATACAATCACATCGTATTTGTTATGGTCAAGAAATATACTCGTAAAAATGAAAGGTTTTAACATATTAATAATCTTATTTACAGCTTCTGAAGGCAGAAAAACATTACGTTAGATATAATTATTTGTTAATACAATATCTATGTACTAATATTCATATTATTTTTACACTGTTATCCGACTAGGGAGGATATTTATACTTATTTAACCATTCCATTTTCCTAGTTGAGTTACGCCACTGATCACTATGACAGAAAATGCAAAGCGCTAAGATATTTTACTGGACTCTTTCTATCTAACCAACAAAGATGATAAAAACGGCAAAACTTAAGTATTGAATCTAACTTTTTTGAACACGTCTAACTGCACAAAATTGATGTGGTTTCAAATCTCGAAATAGACTTTTATGTTTATAACTGTGGCGAAATGATGTATCGGTCTTACTAACAGCTTAATAGGTAAGGTGCGTGTTACGAAAGACTACGGTTAATTACCTATTTGACAAAACGAAATTATCACAAAATTGTGTTAGGAAAATAATGTGAAGAAAAATAAGATATATAAGTAAGAAATATATAAATTTATTTTTTATAGTATCGTAATGATGTGCTTAACTAAGGATACCCTTAGGTTACTCAGACAGATAATGCTCCTGAGATCGTAAGTGTAACACGAGCCTCTGATTAGTGCCAGTGAATGAATGCATCTTTTACACTACGCTGTGAAGTGTAATAGCTAATTTTTCACATGAATTAGGAAACTATATTCATTAAGTATAATTAATTTGAATATTACGCTTCGATAGGTTTGAGATCACTTACAATTTTTACTAAAAATACTCTAAAGTTAATGTTTATTTTACGATTAACCATTTTTTAGAACAGATCAAACGGTACGGTTAAAACATACCTTTATGCTTCTTCAATTTTGTGTATGTATTTGTGTAATGAACTCCTTCATACATGCTTTCAAGGGAGTCCTTTACTTTTTGTGAAATATACGTTTTTTTTAACAACTGATTCTTATATTTTGTACTATATTACTTATATCATATTCTCAATGCGCCTAAATTACCTAAGCATGCACAAAAAAATGTAACAATCACAGATGTATATTTTATAATAGTCTTCTCATGACTCAGTCAGAACGTCATAATTTCATTTAAAATACTGCTCCATACCATCGCATTGTATAAACAACTAACAGCTTTGTACTCAAAATCCCCCAGATCCTCGCACGTGTTAAAATTCGTTATCTTGTAAAAATATTTACTTAATGTTTAAAGTGAGGTCAATGACATAGTGAATGATGAATTAGGATTGGTACACTCCTAGCTACCGGATAAAAGAGTTATATTCACCTTTCGTTTTTATCAAAAAATAAACATGCTGGGCTGAGTACTTTCTGCCTGATAATTTCATTGAGGTAATTACTGGTGCACTTTCTGTAACTCGATGACACAGACCGAAGTAACAGAACCGTCGTGTTATTAAAGCACATGACTTGCTGGTTTACGGAGGCTGTTGTTACGTCCGTTAATCCGATCCCTCGAAAAGAGATCCGAATAAGTCTTTCAAAAGTACTTTAAAGAACCAATTACGTTATTGTACATTTTTCATTTTCAATAATTGAATAAATATGTAATGTATATTTGATGACTAGGAAGCACTAATACTTAGAAAAATGTTGTATTTATTAATAACCAAAGGTGATAATGTTTTATATTCATTTTTTACTTTATAAACACCGCATCTACTAGTCGCTAGCTCTTGACCATCGCAGCGCAGTGAGCATAATGTCTATCACGATGGTTGTGAGTGCAATCCCACTCGAAGAAATGATTATATACAAACAAATTTCATTTCTGCGTTATGGTATAAAATACGCCGTTTACTCCCACTTAACAAGAAAATCTCGAATTCGGGTGAAAAGCCGTTAATTAAGTATCTTAGGATAATGTTCTCTACCCATGAGGGAAAATACTTGACTTTGGTTATTTTCTTTCTTTTACTGATTAAAATATGCTAAATAACAATATATTCTCGAGTGGTTATCAAACACACAACCACTGTGTATTAAGGACTACATAACTGCGCTGCGATGGCATCGATGTCCCTATTTAAATGTTAATATAAACAATATTCTATGGAGATAATGAGTACAATAATGATTAATGAGACGTCGTTTAAAGCGCGCTCGAGACGATTTGTTCCAGGTGAGAAACAAAGGCCGCGTCGTCCCTGTTAATTCCAGAACACTTTCCCACTCCATCAATGTTAAAAAGGAAGTCACGGAATTGGGTTCACTGCGCTTTGTAAAAAATGCAATCAGTAACAACGAATATAGGTTTACTTAAAACCGTTTAACGTTTTCTTAAAAAAAGCGTAACGAATTTGTTTATTACAATCATCACCTATTTGCTTACTATATAATAGAAAAAGTAGATAATTTAACAAATGTGAGCAAATTAAGGCCAAGAATGCGTTGAGTCACTTCAAAATTTTACATGTGTTTATATGAAGAATTAAATGTAAGTGTTCATAACGCTATAAGTATATAAACGGGTGTGTGTGCGTCTGTAGAATCAAAGATTGTATTTCAGAACTCACATGTTTACAATCTGAATTAACAAAATATATTAATATTTTAATTTTATATTGTAAATTATTAAAGAGAAATATTTATTATATCGCCTGTCGTGGCGCAGAGGCACAAACGTGCGACTGTAAACACGACAAGCTGTGGGTTCGTTTCCCACTCCAGGAAATGGAATTTTTCATTTCCTAGTTTTGGTAACAAGGATAAGCGCGGCGTTGAGTACCGCCAGTCAGCACGCAATGCCTCAATTCGGCGGAAAGTGGGGAACGGAATTGTTGTAAGAGAACGGAGTGTCTTAACACTAGGTTTTCAGGCTCCCTCTGCCTACCCTGCTATATGCGGGATACAGCGTGAAGTTAAAAAAAAAATATTATGTAGGTACTAGTATAAACATTTTCTTCTAGTTGAAGTAGACCTCGAACGAGTAGAAGACACAGTTTTCATATAAATAAATGTTAAAATTATATTACTTTATAACCTTCTTAACATAAATGATGCTGAAATACAATATCTCCATAAAAACAGTTCGTTGGTTTACCTTCAAAAGCAGTCAATTAACTGCGGATAGAACTAATCTACATATTTGCACGTCAGATTTCTACTTCCTGCGATTCACTGTGATGTTTACATCGCTCATTTAATAACGAGCAATATAATTAAACATTACATATATATACGACACAACACATGAGAATAATGTATTATAATTTTGGCAGAAAGATATAGAATCTAAGTCTATTTATTATTCTTATATTATTTGTCATCACTGACTTACAGCAAGAGAAAAAAAGTAATCGCTGTTAAAATATAAAAATCCTTATGTAAATACGAAAAATATATGATTAGTCTCATATATAAGCAATATTCACCATTAACGTATCCCATGTTTAAGTTATAGCAGCAGGTACATAATTATAAGAATAAGGATATATGTAGAGCTGCTTGTAAAGCAACTGCAACTATGTTGCTCATATAATTTAAATCTTACGTCTCTTTGCATCTTAACTTCTTTAATACAAATTTTATGCGTACTTATTAACTTCATCTAAGTATATTAATTAATGTAGTCATTTTTATTTCTCTCAATATATTGTTGCAAGTGTCAGGCCATACATTGGATTGGCAACAAAACAGCTCGGAAAGGCAATCAATATTTTATGTCCCTTAAAACGTACATGTATCCTCTGTAGTAGATTTATTCGGTAATAAATAGATCCTCTAAATTTTACTTTATAAGACGGATTTATATAGCATAGAGGTACTAAATTATCTTTCTTAACGCGGAAGGAAAGAACAATAAATAATACATGCATTTATGTTGTAAAAGCACCATAAAACAAAGATAAGTCTTCTTTAATTTACGACTATTGTTTATCGTTTGATGTCACTTATCCGTTATAAGTACGTAAATAAAAACCGACAGTAACTACAATGCATTTTGTAGGCGGCGGTAAATGACCACGTCCTGCTATTGTAGATTTAAAGTGCGGTTGCATGGCTTTAAACACGCATTACGCACTCAAAACAACAAAAGAAATCACTGTAAAATTTGTAAATTTACTAAATATTGTAAAATGTATATTTTAGTTTGTAAAAGAAAGTAAATCTAAAGAACTTTCACTTTTTAATTCATTTTCGCATTACACGAATGCATAATAGGCAAGATATCAATCAATATTGTACCATAGCGATGTTACTAAAAAATGTTAGATATTCATTTGAATAAATATTCACGCAGTATTTAAACATTACTTTGTAATATTCAGTATGTTTTATATAATTTTATATAACCTTTATTTATGAAATCAAATGTGTTATCCAAGTTACTTTTGCAATATTATATGGAAACTTATGCGTAATCACAGACATTGAATTTTAACCGAAACTACTCCATAAAAATAAATTTCTAACATATAAAGTGCAAAAAACTTTGTCACTAGAAAAACCTGCAACAAAAGACATTACCATTAGAATAAATTACATAGAAATAACTGTTTAAACTTCAATGTTTTTGATCGAGACTACTATTCTGTCTTAGGACTATACGGGAGCTCCTGCCGGCTTTAAACCTGTACCCATTAGCCAGTACCTAGCCGCAAAAAACAACTGGGAACGAATCGGGAATGCGTCCCGGATCAAGTCCTGAGTTCAGTGCTGCCAGGATTAAAGAATGTCCATCATCAAATAGCAAATCAAAATATCTCGTAAAATAAATATAAATGTTTTATATTTTATGTGTGAAATAATGAACGTTACCTAGAAACGTGAATATTTTTATGATTTGTTCATATTTCTATATGATTTACATTTTTAACATAATTACTCAACATATTTAAAATTATTCAAAGTTAATTTAAAGTTATTAAATTAATAAAATACGGACCACGTTACCTAATTGTCAAGTCATATTACCTTTCCACCGACATATTATATGTGTTTGCGGATTATTTGCACTCACATATATCATGTTACAATATTTGCTGTAAGCGGTATCGGATGTGGTGAGAAAAGTTATTTTACACTGGTATCACTGATAACGAATCCATTAGACAGCGAAACAAACAGCACACGTCCAGCAAGGACCTCATTTACGATGAATAGCCGATCATGAAGCCGGTTCTACGCTTTAATTACACTTAATTTATACCACAGATATTAAGTACATATTGTATTATAATGTTATATTTCTTTTATAGTTATATTTCCAAAAAGGGCTGTTTTATTTAAAAAAGGAGCGTATGAAATTTAAATTTGAGCTAACACACCAATCATTACACTTTGTTAAAAATATGCCTAAACATTTATAATTATATTAATATGTATGTCTGCAACATATCACGAAAATCTTTATATCCAGAAATTTGCTACTAAATTTTTGACATTAAAATATAGAGGATATTTTTTTATTTAAGGGAAATTTTATCAAAACTTCACTACTTAAAATTGTTTGATTAATCTTTTGAGGCGGTATTCGAATAATTGTACTTTAATAATATTACCAAGTTCTGTATAAAAAATTAAGACTTACTATTCTTATTTGTAAATTCATCATTAGGCCTATACTATCTAATATCATTATATATTTTGGCAGTCTGTATACTATGACTGATCGGTTAGATTTTCATATATGAAACAATTAGAATATTGTTCACACTTAGAAACTATTTTGATTATTTTTAGGCATTATGATATTTTAAAATCACTAGTTTCGTAGTATAGTCATGCGAAGACAAAAAAGTCGTGGATTTTACGGTATTAACCCATAAAACGTGAGGGAGACCCTTGTTTACATTTGGGTCGACTCCTAATTGGTGTTTTCGCACAACTAGGCGCTTGTTAGCGCGTCGCCTTGGTACTACGTTGTTGAATACATTCTTGCCTTTACACCCACCTTTGCATACCCAAGTAATATAATGAAACAATATTTATCGAGCATACCCTAAGCTATAGTGGTTATTACAAGAAGGGGTTAGTATGAGAATATTTAATAAGTTACTAAAATAAATAATAAGTTACTTTGTATTGCGCAGTCTAGCATTAGTAGTAAGATAACTTACTGGTATTCCCTGTGCCTCGCTTATCCAATGGGAAAATATGTCCGTATTAATTGATTCGATATTTTTACTATCGATGTCGTGGTTTCGCGGTTACACAGCATCCGTTCCATAGTAAATTAAAATTTTAATTAGCTATAAGATATTGAAATATCGTTGTAGTAAAGAATGAGCAAAGTTTTAACTGTGCCGAATTCTACTTCCCTCTGCAACTAATTTACTTCTTTATATGATTTTTTTAAAATGACTTTGAAGTAATAGCAAAACCACAATATTTGAATTTCTTTTAATTTATACCTTTCACTTTTAATTTATTTTAATTTCACCAAGGCATAATAATTATTAAATTAATTCTGCACG
Organism: Philaethria dido; assembly: GCA_033558755.1. Lineage (NCBI taxonomy): Eukaryota > Metazoa > Arthropoda > Insecta > Lepidoptera > Nymphalidae > Philaethria > Philaethria dido. Next base: position 700,029 of record JAKGSA010000137.1, read on the forward strand.
TTTATTTTATTTCCTTGGAAGACTATACATACTTGACTCTGACAAAAGTCAGTGCTCCCTTTTGGTGTATTTAGCTTATCTTTTATGTGTATATTCAGATTAATAGTATACTGCTAATAAATTGATATACGCAATAGGTCGTACAGGCTGGGATCGGAAGCATCGCTTCTCATAAGTCGTGAGATTGTCCGAAGTCCAAGTGAATGACCAATTATTTCTGATTGCGGATGTGCCGTCGGTCCTAGTCGAAAAGTAATTTCAAACCGCCATTACCTGCGTCTCACAGTTGCCTCATCGTCATCAGTGCGTAATTCACATAATAAACGCAATCTTCTGTTGGTTGTGACGGTTTTTGTCTCCTCACTGTTTTGAAGTTCTACCCTACAGTTTAATGAATTAATAGGGCTTAATTATTTAATTAGTTTCCGTTGCAAACTTTTTTGATGTTTTATATTTTTTTTTTTTACAAATTATAACTTTGGCGCTTTACTTAAAAAAAACGTTAAGATCGTGGAAATAATAAATACTCTAAAAATAAGTCGCGATACTAAAATTTGAAACTTGCCTTTACAGTCTCGTGCACTTTGTTTTTAAATGCAAAACACGTGTGCAAAAATCAGAAATTTGATTTTCTTATTCTAAGTGTGCGAATAACACTTTAAAAATATTATAATAGAAATTCTCTACCCGACTTATATTTGGTCTATTCAACTGAATTTGCAAATCAGTGTAATATGAACACTGTGTACTTTACTTTCTTGATAAACAATACCTGTTAAGAATTCTCGGTAACCACTAGCAATAAGAAACCTAAGCCGTATAAGAGTACATATACGCAAGAGGAGTTTTATCGTATAAAAACTTGAAATTTTATAGATCCATCGTGAGTATATTCTGAGCTAAACTTTGAAGAATTCTTATTACGACCATATAGTGTAAGCTTTTTGAACTATGCACACACTTAGACATTAATTCATCGGTATACGGTATCAAAAACAGTGCTAAAGTATACTGCAAAAAATGGGCAAGAAGGAAAAAACAGTAATTATTAAAACATCTAAGCATTAGTTGCGCGCGGATAAATTTATGACGGAAACATCATACCTTTGATCACGTTTGTTATTTAATACTTAAAATATAATACATATTTATAACACTGGTGTCAAAACAACTTGGATACAAGTGTAAACTAGTTCCATGCTTTTATGCATGGACAAATTAACATAATAATTTATTTAGCACCTCTAGAGTAATTAAGCGTTAAGGATAAATATGGGTAAACTGGAACCTCTTAATTTATGTACTTTACGAGAATGTTAGCCTAATGAGGGTTATATCGTAAATATACGCATTTATATATTTTTTATACCAGAATATTATTTGAAATAAATATTTAAAACGTTAATTAAATATTTTAAATAATAAATGGAAATATTATGAATATTAACTCAATATATTTATATTTTGTCATTAGTGATATAAAAAAAATATTTTATAAATGTATTTAGGTATAGGAGCCCAGTGGATCTGTGTCTATCTTATTGTAAATACGTTGTTGGATCGCTCCCAATTGAAGGAATAATTATATTTAAGTAATTTCAGTTCCTTGTATAGCAGCACAATGCGTGGCATGAATTGAAGCCAGACCTTAAATCCGTCATTATATTGTATTAAGATTGGAAACAGAGAACGGAGTGCCTTGACTTTTGGTCCTCTATACCTACTCAGTTACACAATAAAATTGGTGGAGCTGTTAGATTTTATACTCTTTACGAAAGTGTTATAATTGTTTACTTATATGTATGTACTCGCTAACGCAAAAACAATATAAGTATCTTATAATAAATGTACAAGTACGTCAGTAATTAAAGTTTTCACCAAAACGTTATTACAATATTCATAAAATATTAAAATGAATAATATTTTATAATAACACGATAAGGCATCGGTTGTTAGCTGTGTGGTAGCCTCGAAGGCAGAGTGGGGTTGCGGTTGCCCTACAAGTAACGACCTCGAAGGACGAGGCATAGCGCACAATGTGCCGATTGCCGCGGTTGCGTATATCCGCATACCGTCTGGCCGACCGCGCGTCTAATTACTGATTAGAACACGTATTACTTCACCTACGTCATAAATTAGTTTAATATTTAAACATATGTACTTATGTACATATAGCTTTGTGTGCCAAATACTTAATTACTTGTTAAATAAAAAATATTAATTTTGTGTTATTCCAATTTATTTGGCTGTTCTTATTATGGGTTATATTTGAATCACATTCGAAGAAACGTTATTATTTTCTTAGTACACTTACAACGCGTTGAATTTGGGCAGGAATTGAAACGCAGAGTGAAATCTCATTTGATAGTCTATTTGCCTATATGAATTGGGGATACATATTCCTTCTACACCTAATCTCGTCGCGATATAAAATGTAGTTAGAAGTATGTGGCTATTTTAGATTTATTTTTATTTATATCTTATTTAATGGATAGGTTTATTCAACAAGGTTGCCAAATAGCGTTCAGTGACCTGTTCAGGAAACTATAGCATTCCACGGCCCACTCACTCGAAGAGCGATAGACCGAGGGCTTCTAAATAAATAATACGGCCCACTGCCCGTGGAAAATTAACTACCTTCTATCAGATAGTTGCAACTGGCCCAGGTCAGATAAGACTATGAGAAGAGCAAATTAAATAAATGCCCACTCGGGACATATTTAACTGCAGAAAAAGGATATAAAAAGAGTAAATGCTTTATAATTTTTTCGAGGCAGGCAGGTCTATGTATGAGAGTACTCAGCCATCTGCGGAAAAATCCATTGCGTACCGTAAAGCAGTACTCAGCGGAAGATCATCATTAAAAACCACAAGTTATGTGATTTTCTAAAGAATTCTACGGCAAATGCAAAGTCACTCAAACCGCATTTGCCTACATACTTAATACGCTCTTTCTAATTGCCGCCTATTTCAAAATAATTACATTATAATCCTACAGTAATGATCAATTAAATCCTCTTCGATCATAAGAATTCGTTTATATGTGAGACTCGAGTGTGGAAAAACATTTTTATATTCACTAATGTAATGAGAACCTTTTTGTATCGGCCTGTTGGCATGACAATAGAATAAAATGTTTGGCTAAAAATAAATGTGATAGCATTGCGTAACCATTAAGAGGGTACGAGGGTAGAATCCGGATTGTAAGCACAAAAATAATACCATAACAATAAGGTTTACCGTTCCTAATAAAATGCATATAACACATTATTAACAATATTATCAAAATAGCTTCAAAAGTTATTTTATCGTCAAAAGGAAAGTGTATTTTATTGTAAATTATTAAGTCAATTACTTAATTTTCTGCTGCAGACATTACTAGTACGCCCTTGAAAGAAGCACGCAGTGTTTATTTCGCTGCGTTACAAGCATATAAATAAGCGAAAGCAGTGCTCTTCACAAAATTATAATGCAACGTGAACATATTTGTAATGTACAAATGCTACTTGCTAGAATGTGTACTACCGCAGCATATGCGCATAATAATAACATATAATAAATTTAAATTATACTATAAAATTTTAAATGTTACAAAACTAAATTGATTGTAGCTAACAGTTAAGTTTCTCGCTCTATGAACATGGCGGATGATATTTTTTAGGTTCTATTCATTATTTCTCGTGAATAAAACTTTTACTACATTCATAATTTTTAAAGAGTCTATTATGGTGCATTGGGACAATGTATGTGATTGGTTGCGGGTTCGATTCCCACTGGCGGGGCTGATGATTAAATATTATTATCATTTTCCCACACTCGGAATACAACACGTGATATTCATTTCTATCAAATACTACTTTTCTTGATTAAAACCTAAGTATAATTTTGCAGATGTACAATTATTTTTATTCAATATAATATAAGGTCGCATGGTATATTAATGTACTTAAGAAATAGATATACGTATGTATATATTTTAAATTATCAATTTCAAATCATGCAATAAATGGTTACACATCCTTCTGGCCTATGAACATAGCAATTATTTATTTAAATTTATTTGGATGTAAGGTCATGCCCATCCTACCACAATACTCCCACAACAGCTGTCTTCTAAATACTCATTGAAGGTCAAATAAAATTGAAATATAAGATTTACGCCCATATGCTATGCATCATATCATATCCACAAAAGTACATAATTTTAACTAAATCAAATTCTTTTATAGTTATTATTACCTACTGCTTAACAAGTAGATATCTTAAGAGTCACTTAAAGTTAAACATGTTAACTTGTTCTTGTATTGACTATTCACATGAATACAATTTGTTTTTATTCTTGTAGAGTTTCATTAAAAGCCTTTTAAAGAAAAAAATACAAAATTATATTTTTTGCAATTTTTAAAAGGTTTTGATAATACACAACGACATAATGCATAAAAAAGCGATATCGCTTACAATAAAAATAAACCGATACGCATACCCTTCATTGTTCGCTTTCGAAATACTTAAATTCACAAAATACTATTGTACACGTTATCAATGTATAGCTTACGCTCAAGCCTACATTCGTGGTTATGACAGCAGAAACGTGCTAATTTCGCTTGATTCGTAACAAGAGCAAGAGCAAGTGTGTCGCGTGCGCAGATGCTTGAAGCATCTTTGTCTGCACACTCCGCCCAGCGTCCGCCAATTATTCCGTTAATTGGAGAGAATCATCGCAGTAGAAAGTCCGAACGAGGCGCCGGGACGATGAATACAGTGTCAACGATCAAGATGAGTGCAATAAACTACGTACTGTGATTGTATATTAGTAAACACGACATAAATCTACTTCGGTCACGCAATTATTATATTTATATTACGTTTAGTTAAGCCGAATATTCATTTTTTATTCGTTCTATATTTACTGTATAAATGCATATATATTTGTAAGAGTATGTATACAAATAACTTGAATAAATATTTATAATTATACTATAAAATTTTAAACGATTAGTTTTCGTTATTTTATTTACTTTGTTACTTTTTGCTGCAGCTGCTAACATTTAATACTTTTTACTAATAATGACTGTCTCTGTAATATCCCACATGGATTACTTTCTAAGCATTAAGGTTATTCCCGACAGCAAATAGGATTAGATCTGAAACCCTATCGGTTATAAGACTAGATTTCAAGAACAAATGTATTAATAATAAATACTTTACCTAATAGAATTATGAATAGTTCTCAATACAACTGTTTATAATATAGCGGTTTTTGTACATTGACGACAATTATAGGCATTTTAATTGCGCTGCCATTATAAGCGCACCTGTTATATATTCAAGTCCAAATATGGCATAGTATCGATGTATGCTAATCAATAAACATGTTGCGTCATAGTTCTATTCATTATCGTGAAAGGTGCGTGGTAGTGCAACCGTATGAGGTCGTTGAGTCAGTGGCCCTTCCTGCGCACACGCGAACCTTTTTGGGACGCGTTACGTGAGCGACAGGACGCGAGCAGCACTTCAATGTCAGGCTTGTCAAGTTTGAGACGGCGTAAGGACAGATGGATTGTAGGCTTTTATGGTTGAGCTCGCTTAGAACATATAATTAATCCAATAAGACTGAAGAATACTGTATACTTAGTTTATGTTGACTTGCAATCTATAATAGATACTTTATCTATATAGTTAAATAAATATGGGTAGGTGCTAGGTAGATACCCATATATGTATTATTACCTATTCAGAAAATTGAAATATTGAAATAGTAAACATCAATATATTTACTCTATTTTTCACGTTGCTTTATTCATAATTTTAAGCGTGTTAAAAACATATGGAACGACATAACTTTTAAGTCAATTTTGTGAATGTATGGCTCAAACTTGCACCACATTTATCAAATTCGACTCAACTTAACCTACTAAATAGCATCTTCAATTTTATCTTTCTTCGATTTGGTTCAGTTATTTCATTTTAACAAAATTTACGCTTCTATAACTACGTTTCCTCTCATAACAATATCATGTTCCCATCGCTGTCAGTACCTACGCCTTAGCAAATCTTGATGACTAATACGAAACACGCGATTACATATCTAAATTCAATGTCTTCGAACAATATAATGTCATCATTATATCCATAAGGGAATAATTGCTACAGTAAACAAGAAGCAAACATGAATGAAAAGCGTCATCAAAACAAATTGTATCGACGTGGCCTAATTAACAAGTGACAACATCGCTTTGTTCTACAACACTGCAAGTAGGTCATTCGCCTTATTTATAATTTTCGTGGGTTTATATTATTATAAGGGAAAAAGTGACACATTAAAAATCGTAGAAATATTATTAACCGCCCACTCCACACCTACTTATTGCACTTTAAAACTAATATATTACTAAAATGATTCATAAGCATGATAATATTGAAATTATCGCAATAGAAGATTCGCAATTCTAATTCTAGTTTCTTCAGGAAAAGAAATTCTATTAAATGAGTGATGATTTTTTTTATTTTATTATATTATCTTAATTTGTATTGTTAACAAAAAATACCTAACGATTGATCGCTTACATCACTTATTAAATTCTATATTTAAAAAAAAAAATACACAGCAAATTAATTGAACAGTATGTTTGATAAATAGGTGATATTTTTATCTCAATAATATACGATAGAAATTTTGCCAGTTATTAAACAAAACTCAGAAAAAGTTTGTGATTTCTTTTAGCTTTTAAAATATAAGTGCAATATTAGTAATGTAAGTAACAAGCACATGTTCTAAAGATTCTAAAGACTCATGACATAAACTAGTGCTATTCTTGAACAGATTCGCCTCAATAAGTTTTGTATAATCTGTCACATTACCACGATAAACGAGATACTGTCCACTGCCGTCAATGAATAGCTTGAAACCTGACGTGTTCTTTATTATAACTAGTACAAAACAGAGATGCTTTAAACGACGTCGCATTTTATTCAGTTTTCGATTTGTCAAAGTCAAGCACAATCGCCGTCTTTGTCAACAACAAACATGAGAAAATTTAAAAAATGAACATAATTCTATTTTCATATTGCTTATTCTTAGTTGTCGTAGAAGTTGTACATCTTTTACTATTATTATTTCTTTATTTATTTAAACTTTACATTTATTGAGAGAAATAGTCCATACGAACTATAAAATTAAATAAAAGAAGTTACATATATACAACATAAAAACGTTCCTTAGTTAAGTGTTAATAAGAATTAGAATATTTTTATTTGAAACAGGTGTTTATTTGCAATTACATCTGAGGATGTGGAGTGACATTTTTCAACCAGTTAATTGTGAGACAAACATTCCCGCATGTAAACCCTAGTTTTTTGACGGACGACTATAGGAATCCTGCTGACATTCGCAGGGCAGGTGGGCCCGGCCACATATAGCTCACTAAATAATTATTTGTTTCTTATATTCCCTTGCTCTTGTTTTATTGTGTTCCCACGATGAGTACCCATAAGTAGTATTAGTAGTATTGCGTGTAAAAAGCTTACATTTTTGCTACTTTTTATGTTGTGTAACAGGTTACTATAATTATAAACTACATAAATTAATTTCCTAGAGCTTTTAGAAACTTTAGTTTTCAATTCAATTTACATAAAAATCTTAGCTCGATATAAAATGATATAAAAACTTTAGCTCGTTAATAAGAGGGATGTCATAATGCATTAAATTAATCGCATAGTCCATACAAAACGACATACAATGTATACTTGTTACATTCGCCTCACATTCTTTATCTCACTAAGTCATCTGACGTTTGATTCCACGTTTGTTTACGCGCCTTGCGTGCTAATAATATTGCAAAGTCATTAAGACATAATTCGTTATGTTAGCTAATAAAATCTAAATGGAAATCTTATGCGTAATAACTCGATAGTTTTATAATCAAACTTATGTAAGGAAATAGTAAAAATAATATCGTTATCTCGATATTTAAGAAGATCAGTTCCTCGTTTGTGTAACAATTTCACTTGTTCCGCACGTATTATATTACGACGTACAGAACAAGGGCGCAGCCTGTTTTACATGTTTTTATTGATATTATAAAATATTTAATGCATTATTGTGAAATTGTTTAACAACACGGTAATAATGGTTTGTTTTTATATTATATTATTGTGTTTAAATTAACATATTAGTTCAGTCAGTATAAAAATTTCAAATGACTAAAACACAAAACTAAAATTTTATAGAGACCTCAGTAATACTACAAATAAAATACTAAAAGTTCCTGCCATTCGTTTTTTTTTTTCACTTATATTTTTATATAACTTTCGAGAATTTTTCGAGAAGGAGAAAAAAATCCTAAATCCTAATATTTTTTTAAAGCATAACAACATTTAAATTGACCGGACTTATATTTGAAGTTGAAATATGAATTAACAATATAGCTTTGGCTCTTGTAAGATATTTTAACATATTATTTAATATATTAAATATTGTGTATGAAGATTCTAGTACTATTTCTATTATATCTTAAAATAAATATTAAGTAATAGTACAAATAGGTACCTTAATAATATAACTATAAAATATAAGCAAATTATTATGTAATATGATAAATAACATTACACAAAACGGACGTAATTTTAGCAAAAAGGCAATAAATTATAGGATGTAACCTTTCACAAGCTTACACTTTCTAATGTATCTACTACTTCCTTCATATGTTTAGTTGAATTATTATACCTCCGATTATTATTACACTAATTCAATGTTTTTGTTCTCTATCTAGCTTCTTTATTTACTTTGCGCAACTAATTGTTTAATACTTTATATTTTCGTAAATATTTTGTTATACGTAAAAATATTAAATAATATGGATTTAGGTCTATAATTCTTTTAGAGACACTGAGAAAAAAAAATATAATATATATTTTTTAATCAAATTTCAACTGACAGACATTGTCCATCGTACTATGCACGAAATATGTGAGATTTATTATACCTCACACAATGTATCAAAAAGTGACTTGCAAAACAACGTGCGCTGAAAGGGTACATATACCCTTTATTATGAAGATTTTCCTATTAGACGAGAATGCTACTTGTATGGCTATGACTTTTATGTATAAAAATTATGCATTTTTAGGCTACATAAAGCTAAGCAAAATAATATTTTTTTTCCACGATTGCATATCTATACGTAGAATGAAGTAACAACTGGTACATGTCTTTACAAAAGAAATATTTACGTGAAATCAATATATTTTTGTAAGAATAAAATAATCTAAAATAAAATTTATTTCTTTTCTAATTTTAGTGAACACAAAATATATTTTTTCATTAGTTATTTCATTTACAACTAGTCAAATCCGGTCGTTTCACTAGTCTTAAAATTTTGTGTTATATTCTGACTACTTTTATATTTCAACAGCTAATATTTCGAATACCATATTCTTCCGGAATCTAACAAGCGAAAAATAGTTTTACAAGTAAGATAATTTAGGACAGTATAATAAAACACCATTTACGAAAAAATAAATAATTAGATCGAAAATTAGGACTAATTTGTTTGTATAACACAAACTGGCTCGTTGAAGCAATGAAGCAACCTGCACCAGGCACTGCCAGTGTCATTATTACATTAGACTTAAAATGTATACAATACACTATTTAACAACACATTCCCCCTGCAAAAGTAATCATCACTTTTTGGTGTTATTATAAAATAGTTCATCAGCAATAGTCATTAAGCGGATATAAATTAACTCATACATCTTTGATATACGTTGACATTAGAATGTATGGTATAATTTCCGGTCTGCCTTACACCAGTCTATAATTTAATGTCTTTCTCGTAAACTGTACATTTTTATTTTACTACGATTCTAAAATAATTTTTCTGGGGTTAAAAAAATATGAAGTAAATGTCAATTTTTTAGCGTAGCCGAACTTGGTACTTATTAAGCATCTCAAAGCGCTGACCAACTAAAGAATTTTTCATTAAAAAAGTGGTGTATATATTTAGACTTTTATAGAGTTACATTTTCTAATGAATGTAATACATATAACGCAGTAAAGTTTTGTTGACATGGTTTTAATAACAAATCACATGCATTTCGTTCTTATCTATTGTAATCATAGTTTTTATTTTATGATATAATAGAAAACAACATGATGATTAATTTGATGATTATTTTATACTAACAAGCACATGACCCACAAATATTAATAATTGCAATCTGTTAAAATTGTTGATGACGTAGGAAACCTTTCGTATTTTCAAGTATATTACCATATACCGACATACCGGAGCAAGGCTAATACGGCGTTGCAAACAGTGTTAAATATACACGTTATAATGTAATCTTGAATGTTTAAAAGAAAATCTTGCAACGCTTATCAGCTGTTAATCTTTCAATATCTCCGACTTTTTTGTCATATATTTAGAGTTAAATAGCGTAACGTTTAACGGTTTGATTAGCACGCGTATGAAATCTAGCAAAAATTGCATTTTATACAACATAATATATGAAGTATCAAATATTACACAGTTATGAAGTAGTTGTTTAAGTAATTATAAATAGTTGAATATCGCAACAGAGTCTGGACGGCTCTATGTGCTTGATGCTTATCTATAGTCATCATATCACGCTCTCCTTCTCTGTAGTCTAATCGCGTCTGGTATATAATTTGCTTAATAAATAGTTTTAGTTACAGAATAATTTGATTGTACTATAACCAACTATTTTCATATATATATTGTTAAATTTACACACCACCTCGCATTTTGTAGGGTGGGCAGAAAAAACCTTGAAACACGTGCATCATTCCGCTCACCACCTTCATAATTACATTAATAAATATTATAAATATTTAAAATAATCTGACCTTTTAAAATATAATATATTTAGTTTTAAAAAAGAAAGAAGCGCGGAATAATGCATACCGTTCTTTGGTTTGACTCACTGGAGTTTCAAAATTTCTGATTCTAAGCTCACTTTCACACATCTAAAATATTCAAAAGATATTTTATGAAATTTAATAATACAGTAAAAAATATTATTTTCGTATCAGCTTTCATAGACGGTGAGATCGTCTGAAATATAATTCGACTAGTCCGTTCATTGAACTATCTGCTCGCCTTAGAAGCGCGCAGGAACAATGAAAAATTAACTCTTTCGAGTGTCACACGTGACTTGGATGTCAATGTTATATTTACTTTTATATTCTTTATTTACCTATTATTAATTACTCGTATATATTTTTTCTTATGTACCTGCGTTAGGTATCGTTAGTGTAAGTACTATAGTTAAATTTAATACACATTTATGTGAATAGAACAAGGTTAAATATCCCATTTGCAAATGTTTTACGTACTACGTAGAAATTCAAATCTTTTACGAATACTTTAATAAAATTACAATTACACCTAAAAAGAACTAATTTATAATTGTAATGTCCTAATAAACCTAATATATAATATAGTTTGTTTAGGTTAGAATACTTAACTGCTAATGATACAAAAATTAGTTAGGCAACTAACCGATTTGTTCAACAACCGTTATGCGTACAGTATAGTGCAATTATTTTATAATAAAAGTTAACAGTATCGCAGTTTTGTAGTGAAATGATCAGATAAATACAAAACATCATAAACGTATACCCGTAAAAGGACTTAACATTTTAGCAACATAAAAAATTACAATCGAAAACATAAAATAACATATTAATAAATATTTTATAGCGATACCGAAATTATATCGTCATAATTGTATTTAACACGTGATTTTGTAAGGGAACGTGCAACTTCTTTAAAAACTTATGTGGAGGCCGTGATACATCGCGATTTAATATCGTTTAATTTATATGTATAGCAATAATAGTTATTATTTGAGGCCATCGTTGCGCCGCGGGTTAGCATGTACTGTAAACGCGACTGGTTGCGGGTTTGATTCTCACTGATTGAAATGGAGAATGATTATATTTAAATTATTTCCATATCTCGTGTCTGATAAGACAAAGCGCGGCGTTGTATTCCACTACTTCATACACAATGTTTGCTAAATCATGTTACGTAATCCATAATTAAAATTTTAAGACTGAAAGGTAACTATTAGCAGAATAATGACTGAACAAGCTTTTAAAGTGATAAATTTAATAGTACTTTAACTAAAAACACTATATATCGTATAATTTGTGAACTCGTAATTAATAATATTTTTGGATACAACGTCACTTTTTAAGACTAAAGAAATTATAGTTATTTCAATAGATATTTATAACGTCTTAAAAAATAATATATTAATAACTAGCTTTCTGCCCGCGGCTTCGCCCGCTTGGAATTCGGCTATATCGCGCGACGTATAAGGAGTAGGAGTAGCCTATAGACTTTCCCAATGTCTAGAATATTTGTCAAAAAAAATATATAAAAAATAAAAATATTTTTTTATAAAAATTTTTTCGCGACAAAAAATATCCTATGACCTTTCCCAAATTCAGTTCTACCTTCATACTGAATTTCATCAAAATCGGTTCAGTGGCTTAGGTGTGAAAGCGTAATAGACAGACAGACAGAGTTACTTTCGCATTTATAATATAAGTAAGAATAATAACTCTTTATTGTACACCCAGAAAGAAAAAGAATAACATGAGTTGAGAAAAACCTAAAGGACAGAACAAAAAAAAATTAAAAATACATACATAGGATGCACAACAGGCGATTATCGCTAAAATAGCGATCCTTTCCGATTCCAGGCAACATTAAGTCCTAAGAAGAAACTAATATGCAGATAAGGTGTCAATATAAATTAAGAAATAATAATATTTAGATAATAGAAATAGCATAGTTATAAATTTAACATAAATTAATATTATATTATATACCTACTAAATATTCTAACCAGTCTGCAGAAATTATAACATAATTACACAACTATATACAAATAAAATAATATCAAAATTTTTGCTTTATTTAATTGTTTTACTTAGAACTTCTAATTAACAATTATACAATAGCTGGGAATTATATTTTCTTTTTTTCTCAAATTAGCTAATAGCTTTCACACTACATTATTATATAATGATTTTTAGATTCTTCTTTTCATATATCCTTAACAATAATCTAAAAACAAATCTATAATCGTGTAACGATTTCGAAAAAATAATTCCATTATACATTAATATAAAACTTTTGTTTCAGCTTTACGCTATTTCCCGCATAGAACGGTAGTCAGAGAGAAATAAGACACCAGTTACCCGCTTACCGTCTTTCTTTCTTTCCACGTTATGGAAATTTACTTGTCTGATAATTTAAAAAGCGCACTTAATCTGGAAGTCTAGAATAATATTACTATAATCAAATAAAACCTTCATATAAATTATATAAAAACAATGATATTAGAATTAAAAATATATTATACATCGTGTTCGAAGTCTGTCTGTTATATTTATGTAGAGAATATATTTTCCTACAGAGTTTAAGCAATATATCGCTCCATTTACGTCAAGTTCATTTATTATTTGTTAGAAGTAATCAAACATCGATGTACAATAATAATGTTGAAGTTTTATTAGAGCATCAATAACTAAGTTACGCCACTTAAAATTTAATTAAATAAAATGTTATACATCGCTACGCTTTCCAATGGCTTAGTTAAAATTACCCGTAATTGCCGATATGTGCAAAATATGTAGAGTCTATTATATGTATTTACATACTGGTACAACATTGTAGAAACGTAGCACTTTAACTAATATACGGTTATTACGATACTCTGAAAGTTCACCTATTAATAACCTAGCATCAAAATATCTGTCTTCAATACCACATGAGCGCCGTGATTCCGAGTGGTCTAAATCGAGCGAGCGAACTAATAGAAAGGGAATAAATGAATGGGTGCACTTGTCGAATGCGACTGTTTATCACCAATATGGTATAATGGAAGAGCACGTTGTAGGCTATAGCCGAAATTCAAAGTCGCTTACAACTCGAGCGCTGTAGTACTCGTGCACTCGTTCTAATATACAGCTGTGCTGCGATGTCGACTTAGAATTGTGGTAGAGCGCTTTAGTATCATTTCTTGGTTGAATCTCGCACGTCGGTTCCGTTTGTCCGCGACTCCGCCACTCGGCCGGTCGCCAGTCGCGCCGTACGCACCGAGGTGTCCGCATGTCCCGCAGCCCGCATCGCAGCCGCCCTTATCAAAACATTCCCGCATTGGGATCGATCTGAACGTCTACGTTGCGTACCGCGTACCGTGATAACGTACGAACCCCCGAATGACGTTGCGCCAGTGTCCCGTTTAGTGTTGTGACTTATGCTCTGTGAACACTTATTGGATTATTGTTTACTATTTTTGTTTTGATACGTCACATTGCAAGTTTACTAGTAAGTACTATTCATTGAAAACTTTGTAAAGTTATATTTTTATAAAAAATAATATAATAATAAGTAATAAAATAAATAACTGATATCGTCTTATAATTTACAATTAATATTAAAATATGTTTAAAATAACCAAAGTCACTTAACTTAACAAGCTTACGCGTATTTCATTTATTTATATTACTTAAATAAAAATGAGTTGATCGCTAAATTAAGAACTAATTTACCTAAAAACTTATACTGTAAAAAATGTTATAAATGTCGTAAAACTACGCAGTAAAATACTTGTAACCGGAGTTGTGCTCTTGTAGAGTTGTATTGTAAATAATCAAACAATAATTTCACATTGACATTGATTTTATTTCCTAGTCGAGATAAAGGCACGTGCGATTCCATTTTATTATCACTCGACTGAAATAATATGATTCAACTTTTCATTTTATTTTACTCACGCGAACCATTTGAATATGTAGGAAGTTCGACATAACGTTACTAAAAGTGTGAGATGACAAGAGACAAAAGACGTATCCGCTAAGCTACAGGCTCAGCATCAAAAAGACGTATTTTTACACACAAACACAAACATTAAAAGAGTTACCAAAGAGGAATGTACAGCTGTTTGAAACAAGCTTATTTCAGTAAAAGCTGTTTGCTCTCCTTATTTATTTTCACCTATTTACTCCGGATTGTAATCAAATTACAATAGCTTAGATGTGGTCTAACTGAAATATAATATATTTTGCAGTCTTGGAAACAATGCACAATAATAAATCTATTAAAAAGAGTCAGGACTTAAAGTTGAAAACTTATGTTGTTTTTTTTTTATTTCATTATTGTATAAGGTATTTGTACGTTGTTGGTATATAAAATTATATTTACTCTGAATTATAGTAAGTACTAATTTTTCTATATGATACATATAAAAGTTGGACACTATAAACATCAAAATTATTAAAACACGATATCACAGAGATATCGTTATAAATATGTTACTGGTATAAAATTATAATTATTATTATTAGAACTATCGGGTTATACGTTTATCGAAGAACTCCTAACGACTTTGGCTGACTAGACTTTATAATAAACTACGGCCGTGATTATCCTACCGAGTGTCTCAAGTGTCGACACGACGAGGCTTTTTATATGTAACTACTGACGGAAGCCTAATGATATAAAATAATGATAAACCTAATGATTCCTCCAGTTCCGTTATATGACATCTGGATGTTACAGTAAATATTTTTTTATCGGTGCAATTTCCGATAGCTCCGCAGTGATATCTATAAAAATAAAGTAAAATAGTTCTACTATTATCTTGCAAAAATAAAACGATATATAATAGCGTCAAATTAAAGCTATTAAGTTAAACGTTTTACTAAGAATAAGTGCAAATTTGTGCTAATCTGCAAAAAATTTCCCTGCGCAAAACGGAGCACATCAAGAGCGTCCGCGATAGCCACTATGCGCGGACGCATGTGCGCTTATGCGACCTGGATGCCCGGCCAGCACGAAATAATCCGGTCACTACATCAACGCGGTCATTGTAGCCGCCTGGCTAACATTCTTGCTACTTAATTTAATTTCATTACCCGTTGAAATTAACTGATTCTCTTAATATTAATAAAATATCAAATTTGCAGGCGTACAACTTGAAAGCTTTTGACGCAAAAATCTTTAATATATATATACAAATATGTTTGATTTTGTTCAATTGAACGTTGCGATAATAATACGTACGTTAAACGGGCTGCATATTCGTGTTTACAGTAGATATAACATTTGCATTTGAAAACTTAGTAAGGTAATTCATATTCATAGCTTATCCTGTTTATCGGCATGTAATTAATTTTTATTTGCTACGTGAAACTCAAAAAGTTATCAGATGTTTATAAACTATTTTTAATAAAATATTTCAGCATTTGTACTTAAAGATTCATGAAAGGATTTTGTGAATAAAGAAATATTTTATAAAACAATAAAATGATTGAAGAAGAAGACAAGGTGAGATGGGATTCACTGTGTGGGAAAACATTGATTATGCTATAATAGGCCTCGAGTGCACCATCCAGCACTCAATAGACGGAAGGTAGAGAAAGGAATGTCTTTGCACTGATTTCTCTCTGCCTACCTCAAAAAAATCTTACGATAATATACCTACCACATAAAATTATTTAAAGTTGTTGTCGAAATTAACATTTTAATTTAAATTAAAAAATACCAAATACATTTTTTTATTTCATAAAATTTGCACATTCTTTATCAAGGCAATATTTTACAGTATATTATGTTGCTTAAAAGGGAAATATTATAATAAAGGATATGGAATAAATATTGAGGTTACATATTGAATGGGGCTGCTTATGTTTGTTCCAACTCCTACTTTGTTGCATATCTTTTTACTTAGCTAAATTACCAACATTTCGATTTCAACAAACAGGATAATATATCAAAATTGACATTTGAAAATAAAAACTAAATTTTATATGCTATGCTAATATTTATAAAAGATGTTCGTTTGTTAAAAAAACGGCTACGCTCACAAGTATAAACGACTCTACAATAGCGCCATTCTTGCTTAAAGTAATTGCATGGCAAACAAAATGGCTTAAACACTAAAACCTTCTTACATTCTACTTTTTAACTTAGTGGGAGGTAGATACTTTTTACATATTTAATGTTCATCTCATTATCAATATGCAGTTGTATAGCATCTATTTTAATATTCATAAGTCACCCGATATATGTTAAAAGCGTATAATTTCGAATTCATTAAGCTATCTAAAATTTATTTTTAATTGCTTTGTATAATGTGAAACCATAAACGAGACATATAAAAATATCTTGAAAACATTATCAAAATGAAACAATTTTTTAACACTGGACTGGTTTGGCGTAACTCCGGAAGCGAACGGGTTCTAACTTATAATACTTAAAGAGTTCATTAAAATTTCGATTTAACTTATGAAAAATGATCTTGTATTGAATGTCGCTGACCGAGGATCGCTTTTTTGTCTCTATTACGTAGATCGAGTAACAGCTTTCACTTAATGCCAGTTGTTATTACCGAAGAATCACGCAACTTTTAGGTAACGTAGTACTGCCGCTTCTTTCTGGACATGTTACGGCGGACATCGTTTTCATAGAGACAATTATTATTTCATAGTAATCCCTAAATTATTATGTAATAAATTGTCTTCACTCTATTACAAATGCTTTGTTATTCGCCTTGTGCCTAAATTCGAGTTTCATACAAAAAATGGCAAACTGTATTTAATATATTATTTAAACAGTTAATGTATGTACTAGGTATACAAATATACCGATAACGCCAATAAACAGTTCAAGGTAATTGGGAAAAATAAATTATACTAATTAAAAATAATAACCTACTGGCATATTTGTAAAAAGTCGAACCTAACTAAAATAATCAATTACAATAATAATCTTACATCGTTTTGAGAAATATCGATATATTTTATGTAATGATAAAAGAAATAAATTAAAATGCATTAGACAGTACATAAATTATTCTTTAAGTAGGTAATGTAAATAAACATACTCGAAACGATTTAAATAAAAAACGACAACTTAAATAAAATAAAACTGTACTTTGTAACTGGTATTAGTAAGCGCTTTAATTACAAATTAAGTACCAATTGCAATTTCGATCGTTACTTATCAAAAATCTTTAAAAGTTATTTGAGAAGATCTGGCAATATTCATCTTTGTTCTTAAATTCTACCTATTCTGTCTTAAAGAGATTATTACATAATTTGAGATATAATATCTCATTTAGTAATTTATAATAAACTATCCTAAAAATATGACGTGACAATCTAAAATACCAGACAATTAAAAAGGGTTTAAATAGAAAAACACATTGATTCCGTGACCATGAAGCGTAACAAACGGCTGAAGATAATTGCCATAATCGCTGGATTCTTCTCCACACGTGAAACTAATCATCGACGAGTTCCGGATGAGTATCATACGAGCATATCGTAATCCGATCCACTGGCATTGTAAAAGTAAATTGCATTTTCATTTTGCTGTCACTATCTCACCTATGTACGTTATAAAATCATTAGAAAAAGTAATACATGTCTCATTGTGCATGCTATAAGAGATATGATATTTAAAACAATAAAAAAATTACATAATTATATAAATATACTATTTTTTTTGTTTAATAAAAATTAATATATTCATATGCATAAGCTATTAAATCTACTACACTGGCTTGTCTCGTCGTAATCAGTTAAAAAATATAGTGTGGTTAAAGTACGATTTTGTGGCAGGAAATAGACCGAGATATCGTCGAGCACGGCCATATTTGTTTTATTACTAGCAATTAAAGCTCGACGCGTTTGATTTACCTCCGTTGCACAGGGAACAGTCACTTAACTTCTGATACTACGTGTAATGATATCTAATCTGTATACAGGTGCATTGACCAAAGTAAGGACATCATTTGGAAAACAACTAGATATAATTGAACATAAATATTTTCTTTTTGTTTTATATTTTGTAAATTGAATAATTTATTTCTCCACTTTTCGGCGGATTTGAAATATGTTATATAATATATTTCAAATCCGCCGAAAAGTGGAGAACGGAGTTTCTTAACACTAGGTTCTTAGGTTCCCTCTGCCTACCCTGCTATATGCGGGATATAGCGTGAAGATAAAAAAAATATATTTTCTATTTTACTTATACATACATACACATATGCAGCTGTAGCAAACACCTAGTTGAATTTGAATGTGACGTATTATTTAATTTCACATATAATATTCTAGTAGAGTACCTTTTCTATTTAATTAAATATTAAAACCACATCTACGCGTAGGTGAAGACACTTGCAAGGAACATTTCTTTTCAATGGGAGTCCGCCCACGGTGCGCGTGCGCCGGCCGCCCGCCTACACTCATATAAATTGTACGCTTAACAGTACCCAGGACAAATTGCCCTTGTAATAACTACGATAGTCGGTGTATTAAAATAAGACAGCTTTCTTCTTACCGGTGGTGATAGCACTGCGTGAGAGCAATATGCGGTCATGCAATACCAATATAGATATCAAAATGAAATGTTTTATTTATGTTTAATACATGAATAAAACATTTCATAAAACTATTTTTCACTGAATTTTATCATATATACGTAATATAACACTTAAAATATAATCAAAAAATAAATCAAGAAGACCTACGCAATAATTACGTTTTATTTTCAAAATTGTACTAATACATTTACTTAGGTAAAATGTTATTATACTAAAGAACAGATAACACATAATATACTACTTTGGAAGTTTATATGTACATGCAATTTATAATGTTTATTTATTAATATATTCTACGACGGGTCGTTAACGTGAATATAGAGATTGTTTATTCGTGTCAGCGTATAAAACATATTAATGTGGAGAAAAAACAAAAGATACAAACTTAAATGACCGATACGGAGCAAGGTTAAAAATAATTCCACCGAAAAACTTTACCTGTTTCTCAGTAAATATTATTATAAAGAAACAAAAAATGAAAGGTCTCCGACTATCAAGAAACCTGACAAATAAATTTTACCATATAATGAGGTAAGAAATATTTTCCCTTTATAAACCGAGCAGTCGAATAAAACAAAACTAGCTAAAATTAACCTTTTATAATTCGCATCGCATTCTTCTTTAAAGGCCGTCTGAGCCATTTTTCTTCTAAGTAAACGGGCCAGTGTAATCACGGTTCATTTCCAGCGTGCCTGTCATACTAAAGCGTCCAATCTCTCGAAACATCTCCCGATAATCTTGCTTATCCCAGGACTTCGTCGCTTTTAATATTGAAATAAAATATATTCTAGACTATATCACAAACCAATAAAATATATTAATAAATTGAAAAAATATTATACACGTAACAAAATTAAAGTAGAAGAAACTGTAGGTTATATTTTTTTGTTTTAATGTATCTCTTTTTAAACGATTCTGCAGGACAAGGAAATGAACCTTCTGATGTGAACTTCCTCTGTTCTCTTGTTTTTCAATATATTGCAGATGTCATCGTTATATATTGTCTATTTAGATAAAACATCTAAAATATGATTAATAAAAACATTTCTCGATTGAAGTTCGAAGAAACGTCGTACTCCAAGCACTACAATGCTGTATACATTTTTCAATAAATATTAAATTAAATAGAAAACTAAGACTTTGTTAGTCGATAACTTGATATGTCTACAATGTCAATATGTGCTTACTTAACTTCTTACAGGTTCTAGGTCTCTTCTTTAAATACCAGACGATTACTTTGTACTGAAACAAGTAGATATTTGTTTTAAAAATATATATAATAGATGGAATGAATAGTTATTGAGTTGTGGCGTATGATAGGAGAAAAAACACCAAAAATTTGCTATAAAACTTTATTTATATAAACATGTAATGTGTGTAACATTCAATTTACCTAAATATTATATTTTTGACTAATTTTATTACTTCAATTATGATTTTTTTAATTCAATCTGGATTTATCCTTGGTTTCCTTTCACTTTCGCTTTTATTTCTATAATATATTGTAATAACATAATACTTTTATAAGATGAATATAAGTAGATTGCTCGTTGTTACATAAATACAAGTTCATACATATATCGATGATAAATTGACATCTTTTACGTAACATTCAAACTATATTGCTATAAAATTACTCATTTGTATTATATTGCAAAGAATATTGGTTCATTATTAAATATTATTACATGCTTCTACATGTAGAGATTACCAACGAATACTTATAATAAAACTATTTTTTTATGACATAACATATAGCATTTTAATTTGTTTTATATTGGAAAAAAAGACGTTTATTTTCAGAAAATTAAAACAACAATTCGATTATAGTATACAAAATACAATATCTCTGGTAAAATAAGTATTAACAATAAAAAGTTAACTAAATGTTTTCAGCTGGTTATACATAACAAAGATCAGGCGTGATTGCTTGTCATGCTAGGCGAATAGGTTACGAACTTCATTTGTTGCCATTAGAAGCTCTTTTACCGGCGTTGTATTGTCCTCTGTAGATGGCGATAAATTCTCTACGTGATGGAATTTTTATATTTCCGATCCCTTCCCGCCACCAGTAATATGATATTTATATAATCACCAAAGCTTATTATAATGGATGATTGTGCTCATTTTATTCGTAATTTTACGAGTATATGTAATGATAATTATTTTGGAATATGCTATGAAATTATTTTTATTCAATTTATAATGAATATTCAAATATTGGAGGTAATGTCAAATTCAAACAATTACTTGAGCAAGAAATGAATTTATATGTCTTATGTGAAGGGTTTGTGAAAGTAATCAGTTCATTAGTGTAAAGCCACTAACACGACATATAAACAATACGTCATTGAAAGTTGTTTTTATTTCATTTTTCAGTCAAGCGTCGCCTGCACACGCCGCCGCTGTCCGTCTGCTCCATGAGCATTCCTGGTATGAGGTGAGTCATGCTACTGTATTTATAGGCTATGTACTTACAATGTCTACATCGTATTGAGATTTGTGGTGCACTGAAGTATAACACGCGTATTCCGTGTTAAAGAGGTAAAGCGCTTTTGAGAAACGAAGATAGCAACGCCTAAGTTGTGTTTATAAAAACGCTCATATAAATTACCGATTTTACATAATATTATATAAATATTATATAAATATTATATAAATTTTATATATATATGTATAGCTATTATAAAAAAAAAATATTATATTTTTAATCGTCATGCATTTTACGTATTTATATAAAAAAAAACCATTATAAAGACACGCTGTTCTCTTCTTTCCGCTTATTTTAAACACAACTCAACATCATGTTTTTAGTACTGACGTGGGGGAGACGAAACTTACTTAAATATTACATACTGGAATTATGTTATATTTAATTGCAGTTGAATATTGAATCTACAACTACAACGTGCACAGTCAGACACTTCTAAGCTGCGCCAATATGATGTTAAAAAATATTAAAATAAATAACCAATCGGTTAAGATTAATATTTAAACATAGTAAGAAAAATGGGTACAAACTTTCCATGTGTAATCCAATTGTTTAGTAAAAGGGCATTTCGCTAGCAGTAGCTAAAGTGCGTGAGCTCGCTATTAGCAAAGAATAACCATGGCTATGTGTTATTAGTGTGCAACACACACCTGCCTCGCAACCTGATGTCAATGCCCGTCAAACGCGGCACTAACTACTAAATACTTATACCTACCTAGTCACTTACACATTACAAACAGAAGTTGGTGGGCAAACGCCAAGCAGTACCTAATTGCTCAACACATCAATAGACAAAGCTACATAAATCTTCTTATGGGATATTTTCTTATCCATTAGCAAAGATTTGTGTATTGCAATATTTATAACTACTTCCTTGTTTCACTACCTATATAAACATTTATAAACTTAACACTAAAAAGTAACAAAAAAAACGGACATTAAGAAAACCATTCACAGCAAAAACAAGATATTTCTGATATACCTATATATATTTAAGCCTAATTTAAAAAGTACTTATTTAAATTGATATTAGTATTGACTAGGGTTACTTGACTTGGCATGACAACTTTTGCTTAAACCAAAATGAAACTTCTAAGTCCAATAAGTAAATGCGTATTGCCTACTTAGAGCATAACGCTGAACACACGTTGCGCTGGCGCCATTAAGATGAACATAATTACCGAGTACGTAAACAAATCGACTCTTGGAATGATGGCGTGCACGGTATTTCTATTCGCACAAAGGAATCTTAAGTGTACAGTAATCTAGGAATCTTAAGCCGGTAGGATTCGTCGGGTCTGTCAGAGCGTGCGTGTTTGTTGCGAATGTCTCGAATTATGCAATTACCAGGGAGCGGACCGTCGTCGTTGACGCATTTAGAATATAGTTCAGTAATGTAGTTTTCATCATCACTATAATTTTGCTGTAACTGTTTATGTACTCATCTTGTCCTGGTACAGACTAGCTAACTAAGTCTAACTAAGTTTTCTAAATTAACTGCGGTTATACTAAAATATTGAATCTTACATTTTATTGAAAAATATACTGGTATGGAAAAGTGTAAAGTATTTCACTACATCATATTAGAAATTGTCTCATCAATTAATGATAACAATTTGCCACATGGCTTCCAAGCAATTAATTAACTATATTAATTAACAATATATTCTAGGTGATATTGCGCTAAGATGCGTGTTGGAAGTGATGTAAATTCCTTCAGTTTCTAATTAATTGATGTATTTAATTAGCGTTATAATTAGTTGTTCATAAAATAATATTTTATTAAAAAAGTTAAGTTATAAAAATAGTATTTGCTAGCTATAATACGTAATAACAAAACTATTAAAATCTACAATAGACTGGATAATTAAAAAAACGCTGGCGCTTAGTGGCCGCCTGCGTTTCCGGCCAACTTGTTCAACCACTATTGATACCCACGGTGAGTCACATAACGTATGATGAATACGCTTAAATGAATAGTTACGACATAACTATCTCATCTTAGTTAATTACGGCAGTTAAGTATGTCCGTCAAACAGAAGCACCTAATGATAGATTCGTTTGACTAGCATCCTACAACGTTACCGTTGTACGATAGTAAACAGTTATTTCCATTCCCAGCAAATTAAAAATATAATATTTATTTAATAATAAGGAGACCAATAATTATCTATAAGATTGCCTAATAATGTTTTCGTCTCACAATAAATACCTTTTTTTTAGCTTCACGCTATATAACAGGTTAAGTAGAGGGAACCTGAGAACCTAGTGTTAAAACACTCCGTTCCTCACTTTCCGCTGAATTGAGGCATTGTGTGCTGAGTGGCGGAAATAAATCCTTTTGATAGAATATAAAAACAATTTGTCATCTGGTAAGACCGCGATATTGAAAGTGGGGAACGGAGTCCTTAGACATTACTTTCTATCTGTCTATACTGCTGTAACAAAAAAGCTAACACGCTGTAAAAATTGAAACGTTAATTTCAAAATATAAATTTTCTGTAGATGTTTAGTTAAAAAAAGCAATACTTTCTATGTAAGTTGCGATGTATTGATACGTTTTAACAATTAAAACATTATATTATTTTAAAACCACATAGCTATGTCCTTTAATTATACCACTTAATATAATTACCATTAAATGTTAATAGTTGTATAAGTAACAAGTGCGGAGTTGTATTTGCATATGAAAACATTGCGTGTAAATAATAGATGCGAATATACTGCGAAGTTTAACATAAGCGACTAATACTAGGAAGATTTGCGTGCTCTACATTGTATTAGTATTCGAACATGATTTAATCCATTATGTTACACACATTATGAATTATTATTTAATCAATTTCTGTATTTACAATTCAATCATTATTTGTGTAATATCTGATATAATAATGATAATAATTTCTTTAAAACTTTTTTTCGCTTTTGTTGAAATTAAGCTCATAAAAAGTGATATAAAATTTACACACTAATTTGGCAGCTTTTGGCAGCTTCACCCTTTATCTCACATAGCAGGCAGAGTAGGCAGTGAGACCCTGACAAATATATCAAATAAGTCCTTTCTCTGTTTTCGTTGAGTGGCGGAATTTACAGTCGCGCTTACCAGACGTTTTACCAGAGCGGAGAAATATGATTTGTTCATTTAGCTATTTTTAATTTCAGAGCAGGATGTGTAGTGCAAGCGCAATGGTCGCGTGATCGGTCACCATGCGCCTCTTCCGCGGTGCGAAGCGCAGGGAAGTGACCGGGCCGCAGGCCGCGTCTCCGCTTGGGGACCTCGCCGCAAACACCCCTCACAGCTACACGCTCGTCACTGCACTCCCCGCCATGGTCATGGAGGATGATGTCAATGATATGAAGAAAGGTATATTTATAGACATAGTTGCCATTAATATTTACCATTCATATACTTCGAGACTAAGTAAATGAAATATAGAGTAATGTAATGATTTTATATTGACATTTTTTTATTCCAGTGTTTGCAACATGGGGTCGTCGTATGGGAAAAAAATTAGATATGTTGAAAAAAAATGAAACTAAAGAACCCTCCGAAGAAACTACTAAAAACGACAATTTAAACGATGAAAATACTACTGTTGTTACAGGACAGTTTAAGAAAAATGGAAAACAAAATTGGAAGATGGGAAGAAGCAGTTCCGATT
Organism: Philaethria dido; assembly: GCA_033558755.1. Taxonomy (NCBI): domain Eukaryota; kingdom Metazoa; phylum Arthropoda; class Insecta; order Lepidoptera; family Nymphalidae; genus Philaethria; species Philaethria dido. The sequence continues at coordinate 725,616 of JAKGSA010000137.1, forward strand.
CTTCCTCTATTAAAAAAGATAACGACTCTGATTCCATTAGAAGTGGCTCAAGAGATAGGTCGCCTAGTCCATTTAAGTCATTCTTTCATCGAATGGGATCTACTGGAATGTTAAATAGTTCTAAAACCCAATCTCTTAATACACCAAAAACACAAGATAATTATTCTTTGTCGAACGGCCCTTCGCTTTATCGTAGTTGTTCTACTTCACATTTGTCTACGTATGTAAAAGCTGATGATCCTTCTGATGATATAGATTTACAAAACACAAGCGCTGAAAATAAAACCTCTCCATCAAAGCAGAAACATAGTCTTTTAGCAGATGAAAATCTAGGTAGTTCATCAACAAAAGCCATAAGTTGCGATAATATACCTAATAAGTTAGACAATTCACAAAACACCGGCTCGTGTAAAAAACCCAATTTCCCATATGCTTTCTTACGATCAAAATTATCGGTCTTACCTGAAGAAAACAGTATGGCTTCACAACACCGATCCATATCAGTCAGACAAAGCTTTTCAGAGAGATTAGATCGCAAATCTCCAAAATTAAGGAGAGACAGAATATTTTTACCTAATTCGAGATCTGAAGAAAGGTACCAGAGCAGCGATAACATTTCCGTCCATGATGATAATATTCTAATGAACGGAAGTTTACGGAACAATTATGATTTCGCAAGAAGTTCGATGAGAAGTATTAATGACAGCGATTTAAACCCATATCAATGTCGACGTGTTGACGACGTGCCTAGAAGATCATCTATGATATCGCAAAAGGCACCTTTTGATTATGATCCAATGTTAACACCAAGAAATAGAAATAGTTTACCAGTATATGAATATAGAACAGTCCTGGGTTCATCACAGGATTTAAAGACTGGTCTTGCATCTTCAACCCAAAGTATACATCAAGAAGTCCTTCAAGCTCACCGGTTGAGTAATTATGTAAGCTCTAATGAATCTGGCTATGACAGTGACGGTAGACCAACGGATGAACACACTAATCATTCACCACCAGTATATTTGTGTAATACAAAAAGTACGTCAAATACTGTTAATGGTGAATTAGGTCAGAGTACATTTTCACGACAGTTAAGTTTAAACCACAAGCTCAGTGGTAACAAAGTTCAACTTCCAATGAGAAGAAGCTCAACTCCTTGTGCGCTGTTTCCATTAGATAAGAATTCCACATATGAATACGAAAATGAACACAAAGATAATAACACATACAAAAGTAGTGACGTAAATCAACTTATCACAATAGATTACAATGACGCTAAACCACCCCCACTTCCAAAGAAAACTATTAACAAAAAAAATCCTTACATTTATAAAACTATCACCTTGGATGAACGTGTGCAAACTCGGAAAATTAAATTATTACAATCACAACTAGTTTCCGTTGACCACTCTTCTACACCCAATCTCAGTGAAAATGCAAGCATGTCTGAAGATTTCAACATTCATGAAATTCAAGAAACAGACATACTTGGCAGAGGCCCGTGTACCAAACGTTTTAGGAAAATCAGATTATTAAAATCTCGATTAGATGAAAGCCTGGGAGTCTACCTAGCGCAGCATAGAGTAGATTATGAAAGCGGTAGTGGCTCGAATTACGAAATTCGCTATATTGTTGTAAAACTTGATTTTGACGGCATAGCTCATAGAGATGGAAGACTTCGAATAGGTGATGAAATAGTTAATGTGAATGGAAAAGTTTTAAGGGGATTGTCTTCTCTTAGAGATGTTCAGCATATTGTTAATTCTTGTTCAACTGAGGCAACCTTTGAAGAGGGTGCTCTATTCCAAAGATACCAAGTAGATCTTGTTATGGCACATGATGAAATATCTCCCATTATATTAAGTCGTATTATTAATAATCAGCCTCGTGAACAAAGTCCAATGCATTCTATGTCAAGTGTCCCTCCTGATATTATATCACAAACTATACATAAACCGACAACATCAAGTCAAATTGTAATTGAAACTCATTTTCCAAGTGAAAATCAGTCATATAATCAAAATTCAAGTACCATGAATGAACATTACAATGAAAAAGTGGAATCAAATAAAAAATGTGAAGTTGGAGTACGAGTAAACAATAGTCTATTGTTATCAAATCAAAAAAGTGACGACGAAAAATTATTAGAACGTAACTGCTATACACAATCTCATCCGTCTCTTCAAAATATCACAAACATAGAAATTTCAATGAGAGCTTCTCCAACTTTGAGACACTCAAGCAGCAATAACTATAGACCGATATCACTTCACAATTCTCGACCACAACCAGTACTGGGCTTATCCGTTTGTAGCGATAATGCATCAAATGAAATTAAAGAAAACCCTTCTCACTATATAAAAAATGCACAAAGGTTATATCAAAACAGGTCATTTGAAAGTATACCAGAGCAACTAAGATGTAACAACAGTCGTAGTAGATTTTTTAACAGAGTTGGGTCACAAAGGTGTTCGCCAAACTATGGAGCACATGTATCACGTCACCAGGAATATAATAACAGCGAAGAAAATATACATATTTCTCATAACACATTGCACAGAGCTGAATTTTGGAAAGGATCTGGTCACAAAAGTCTTGGATTCAGCATAGTAGGAGGAACTGATTCTCCGAAAGGCCAAATGGGAATATTTGTTAAGACAGTTTTTCCAAACGGTCAAGCTGCTGATAAGGGAACTATCTATGAAGGTAATTAAGAACAAATATATGTGAATACAAAAATTTTAAGCTATATATTAAGGAATAGTGAATGATTTATATTTATTTTCAGGTGACGAGATCTTGTCTGTTAACAACGTACCGACGCGTGGACTAAGCCACGCAGGCGCGATATCGTTGTTTAAACAAGTTAAAGAAGGGAAAATAGAATTGACGCTTTCAAGAAGAAGGTAAAATTAACACACAGTACTTTTAAAAAATAATTTGATCTATTATTCCATAAATAACACATATTACTTTGTTTTTAGAGCTCCTAGGTCAAGATCCGTGGAACCTCTCGGCAATTTTCGCGGTGACTCCAAAAGAGATTAATGCTAGATGCGCCCCAAAGACAGTTTAACAAGTTTTCTTTAAGTGCAATAACATTTAACATTTTACTTTACTATTTGGCCAAAGGCGAAAACATTTATTACTATTTAGAAATACTTAAATTTTTAAAGGTACGTGGTACAGTATGTGTAAAACTAAGTGAAGTAACCCTTGCGACTTAAAGCTTATTGGTGTTAATTAGGAAAATAAAACAGCTAAAGTATATGTTACAAATTTTATCTGCTTTATTAAATTTATTATTATATAACGCGCCACGCTTCCTACTTTTCTTAATTAAAATACATATATATTATGTAGTCATGTGTCGATATTATTATGTGAAATGTTGATAAGTATTTTATAATGTGAATATAATAAGACTGTATGTAGTGTCTAGTTGTAAGCTCTCGTGTTAGATATGATATTGCTTAAATGATAATTATAATATCCCGTTAGGAATGCTAGATCTTGTTACTCGCCGTAATTGTACGTATTCCACTAGGTGCTAAATATGTTCACCTTAATTTATAGCTTATATAATATTATAATATAATAACAGAACTCAGAACAGACTTTAAACCTAATATTAAATAGACTGATAATTCGATATTCTATGACAATTCTTTGTACCTATATTCACTACCAAAGGTTAGTCATAATGTGGGTGTTATTTAATTAATCTACGACACATTCTCTATTGCAAGTTGCTCTAAAGTGACAGCGAATGTACTCCGTCCATTTACAATTGTTTAAAAGGTCAATTATGTTTTTATATTCAAAAATTGGTAAAAATACCTGACGAGAATGACAAGTTCAAAAGCGTTGCGAAATTTAAGAATTCGAATGCGAATATTAAAAATTGCACTGAAACCACCCAAAATCCAAGCGATCGAAATTAAATATTATTATTATTATAAGGTAATCCAAAATCAGTATTGATAAAATTATAGTTGTAATATTTGTAAATAAATTGTTAAGTACCTCCCAATGCTTCCACATCTTTAGTTGAAAATAAAACATCTATAAGTATAAAGCCTTTTTATTATAACATTTAATCATCTAAAATAAAAGCTATTTATAAACAATAAATATAAAATATACACTCTAATAGCTGTTATTATCATAATATGGCGCTGGAGGGACAACGAAGGCATTTTATTTATTACCATCATTACGAAATCCTTTGCACATCACACACAACAACCATTACAAAAACTAATTTTCTTGTCAATATTAATTATTTAATGTCGCATAAAATAGCAACTCCTCGCAATATCCAATGATCAGGATTTTTAATTGTAGGCAACCAGAGGGGTGTAATGAAAGTTAAATCTGTGCGACATGGTTTCTTATACACAGGGCACTAAAACAAAATATTTACTGTTTACTTGAAACTATGAAAGTGATAGAACCTAATGTAAAAGCTACATAAGTTCTTGAAAGTAATTTAGAAAGACATCAAAACATCATCACAATCAGATTGACCCTTCATCACTCTTTGATGAGTAGAAAACAAATAAAATATATATCATAATATATCTGATGTGATACGTAATACATATTCATAATAATGCTAATGTTCCTGCACTTTCCCTTACGGTTTGGGAATCTTTAATCCATATAGATAGATAATACATACCACTATACAATCAAGAGGCGATCGATTGATAAATTTACGAAAAATGCGTTATTTTCAAATAATAAAAATATGACTTAATAATTTTTTTTCGAACTCACCACGCAGTGGCAACGTGTAACGGCGTCTTACAGTAGACGCGATTGGTTGTGAGTTCGATTCCTCCTCCCGGAAATGATTTAAATATATTAATTATTTATATTTCTCCATTCTGATAACACAAAGTGCTGGTTTTAAATTCGCCACTCAACACATAACTTTTCAAATCAAGGCGAAAAGTGAAAAAGAGAAAAAAATATATTAATGGTAATTCTAATAAAGATATAATCACTATTCCTAGTCTCACTTACTTGGTAAAGTTTAGGGTCTTTAGGAGCAGTAGAATTGATAGCATAAATGTGCACTACAGGTAAAGCTGTATATAACACCTTCAATATTGACTCGCTCAGACGCTGGTTGCGTCGGTCCCAACCAGCGCCGTCAAGGAACAAGCCATGTACGAAGACACCCTCCTGAATAAATATTGTTTTCATTCAATAAATATTTAAAATAATTTCAAATACTTTATTCACGTTGAATCACTTTAGTCACATGCTAACGAACATGCAAATGCCCCAATACAAGGGCAATAATTAGATTCAATTAGCAACTAACTAATTAGATGCATAAAAAATACATATTAAAAGCCTATAACGACATTGTCACTCACCGCCGGTGGAGCCTTAACTTCTTCATAAACAGATTTGGTAACATCATTGTGAAGAGAAACCATATCTAAAGCCCAACCTTTGTGAGCTCTAGTTACTTCTTGCCTCATAGCCGTTAAAAATCCTTGAAACCATATATTTCTTTTAAATAACAATACACAAAAATTTGTTACTTAACAAGCTGGGTATTAAATATAGCCAAGAAAATATTTATAGCAGTTCATGGCGCTATTTACTTCCTTATAATGCAGGAGAAATTTAGTATCAATTGAAAAGAACAAGATTTATCCCGTGTGTCCCTTAAGACTAAGAGCCGTCAAAACGATCAAGCCAATTAAGCTATAAGTTCCGCCGCGTTAAACTTTCTGTAGGGTTACATTTTTCTTTTCGAACTATATTTAATTACGATTGACGACTAATACGACGCGTGTATTATTTTATAAAATTCTGCCATTAAATATTATAAAACTATATGCATTAGATAATTATCACAAGGTAGCTATAAAATATTTGAATTTTTCAAAAAAATATTGTCATAACGGTCAATTACATGATTAAAAATTAACCTTGTGGATTAAAAAAGCCAGTCATCCAAAAGGAGTACGGGCGCGCTTGGAAGCACCACGACGAAAACTGTATGTTCCGCTCCAAAAATTCAGTGAACCAAAAGCCGAGAGTGGATGACGACCATGACCCCTTTTCCCATATGGAAGGGACTTTCGCATCGTATATGTTATCTAGAGAATCTCGAAGTGCCTATATTTTAAGTTAACACTGAGTGAATTTTACTTTTTCTTATTTAATGTTTGCATAAAATTTTATTAATTTAATTAAGCGCAGGAGGCGCTACTCTTAATGCGTGACTCACTGACTGACTCGTGACAGACAACGTACGGTCGAAACCTTTCGATGTAGCAAATAAAATTTGACCTTGAGGAGTCTGTACGAACACTAATATAGTATTTTTCATATAAAATATAATAAAATAAATTTCATATAAGATAAAATAGATTTTAACGTCAAAAAATAACAGAATGCACGTTTAAAGCAAAAAATACAATGTTACTTAGTTCCCTCTTTCTGAGAATAAAAAAGTATTCCTTCTTGTCAGTACGAGCGCTAAAAATGAAACGTAAAGTCACGTTTTACGTGATGAAGAATGCAATTAAAATACCTCATTCATAATAATTGTTCCGTCTATAGCGAGCAGTAAATCTTTAAGCGTAGTTCTCACTAAAGATATTACTTTCTGCATTCTGTCAATTTCCTGTCTCAAGAATATCACCATGGAATTCAACATCCCGTAGTGTCGTAATCTTAAAAAAACAATCAATTAGTTTCGTGGTATAAACAAGTATGGCGGACGCTTGACACATCCAGGGGTAGCGATATTTCTATAAAAACTAGTCCTTTTAATTAACATAAATTAAAATTATCAAACAGCACCGCAGTGCATAAAAATTATTAACTTTTAAAAAATAATTTCTTCCTTAAAAAATAATAGATAGAGAGTAACATAAGGAATATTAAAGAGGAATAATTTCGTTATTTACCTTTCTTTAACTTCATGGGGATCGAAATTAGGTGGTACTTTATCCAACATCTCTTTGCTTTGTCTATATACAGACGCTTCGCGGGTTTCTCCACCACCAGAACTAGATTCTTTTGGTTGGATAGATAGTATTGTGTCCAGTAGTTCTTGCGTTTTATTCCTTTGATAACTAAAATTATAATTGATTTACTGTAGATTCACTGCGTTTAACGTTATTTATAATAACGTTATATGTATAAAATGAGTATTATAAGAATATTAATAAAAATCAATAATTATTATTGACATATAATAAATTTGTGTCACTAGTTTAATATGTGATCAAATTATTACGAACATTTAGAAAATCCCCTTTCACTTCATAGTAATCTTCATAATATTATACTCCAAACTAAATATATATTTTCAAAGTTCGCAGTAAAAATATAAACTTACGTAATGTCAGCATTCGTATGTAAGCCGTAAGCTTGCGGCGGGTCAACAGTTTTCATTTTTTCAATTTCTTCAATATATTCAGGAATATTCTTAAATTTCATAATACCATAACTCTTATAAAATTGGAATTCATCTGAGAACAATTGTTCCGTGAACCATACTTTGCAGAACGTTTCAAGTAGACGGTTGTCGTAATCGTCAGTCACTCTACCACCGTATTGTACAGCAGACACCATATATCTGATACGATAAAATAATTATTTAAAAAATTTAACAAGACAGCCGTTTTATAAGCAATACATATAACTTTATAATACACACTAGTATATAAAGGTATATAAGAATTCGCTTCACGCTTTATCCCGCATAACAGGGTACTCAAAATGAACCAAGTATCAAAACATTCCGTCTGTCTGTAAGTAATAAGTTTGACATAACTATAAATATGCTCGCAAGATACATATTATATTTTTAAAATTTATTACCTTGTAAAAACTCTGTCACAGAAGGAATAAATGCTAGCTGAATATTGAATTTCGATCTTTTCATATACACTTTTTACCATGTAACTTAAAAATATACAATATTTACCGTACTGTAGTCCAGCTAACAGGCTGACCAGGCTCTAATACATCCAAGTGATTCTGTACAAACATGCAGGACGCCAACCAATCAGCTGAGTTAAACTCATAAGGAATATTCCAGCCTAAGGGGCCAAACTTGCGTCGCTCTTGTACAACAGTGTGCAGGAAAGATATCGTGTAAATAAGGGGCAAATAAAATGGACTATCACTGTAATCTAAGAAATCCTGGCTCATGGAGTCGTATGTCCTCATCAAACCGGCTTTTACACCTTAAATATATCAAACGAAACAAGGTGAGCATATAATTAAAAAAAATTACAAAGCTTAAAAATAATAGATGTTTTTTTATTGAAAAAAGTTTACTAGAAAATGTACAATGAACGTACCCGACGGAGGTTCACAAGTATACTTAATTGACATTTGTAAAAGAGTTATTGGAAATTTATTATGAACTTCTGTAGTAATCCACAGTCTAAAACGCAAAAATACAACATTATAACATAATTTCAAATTTAAAAAATAAACGTAACAAGTACGCTATAATTTTAAAAGCTAAATTTACCTAAAAGTCTCATGAATTTTCTCTGGATCTTTTTCTAATTCGCCAAATTGCTCCATAACTTCAATCATATACTCTAAGCCTAAATGGCAATTTTGTAATAAAACCCATAAACCCTGTGAATTTATGTTAGAGATAATCACTACGTTCATGTTTACATCAATATAATGCTTTTTATATAATACATCTAAATATTCATAATGCAAGAGATAAATGACATGAATATATTTTGGCTTATAAATTGTGTAAAATTTCATCATTTATTGTGTAATTTTTACGTGCTTAAAATAGCAGCATATATGTGAATAGGCTTAAGTTTTAAGTACCTCTTTCAATGCCCGGTCAATCAATTTCCTTGCGTGGACTTCCTGGCCTTGCCCCATTGATATCGAAGAACAAAGACATTCCAGCCTCTTAGCAGTTTGCTCGATCGACGGAGTCGGATCCGAGCCCATCGAAAGAAAACCAATTAAGGGAACTAATGGCCGTGATTCTAGCACCATTTGCTTTAAATGAATAGTCATTGAATTAAACGTCTTTGTCTATAAATGATTAACATTTTATTTTAAATTTAAATTGTTAATCATACCTCATAATTCACAATTACAGCTTCAGAAAACTTCGGTCCCATTGAGCTAATTACATATTTTCTGAAAACGTTCCAATTGTATTAAAGTTGTGAGAACCCATATTATGTGATAGCGTATTTTGGTAAACACGATGGTTATCAGTTTTATTCGAACTTGTAGAATTTTTTTTTTTTTCTGCAGTCGACAAATTTGTTTCGCCAAAAGGCAGTGTTTCGAAATTGAACAGACACTGTATGAAATGTGCGAAAAAAAAGTGAAATCGCAAAATAAAATAGTTTTCTTTTTTAGATATTTAAAATTAATATAATTTCCTTACAAACTTTGTGCTAAAGCGCGATCGGGACACCATGAACGAACCACCAATAGCTTTCTGAAAACATCGAGCGTGTGATATCCATCCGGTAAAGGCTCATCTTCTGGAGCTTCTTTATCAAACCTTTTAATTGTTCATACTTATATTTATAGAACAAATCATCAAAATAAATCAACATAACAAATAACTAGTACAAAATTCTAAACAAAAATACTTTATTACAAAATATTGCTTAGTAAATTCGTAGTATATGTATCGACAAATACATTTTGAACTACCAACATGATAGAAATTTAAAATATTTTCTAATAAGGTTTGATGTCATAATTTATGCAGTACTAGTACATACCAATTTTTCCAACCTTTCTCATTATTTGACACTTGATCTAATATATTAGTAAACTGCCTCAGACCGGATAACTGAACCAAGTTCAACCAGGACATGTCAGTTACCCATTTAAAAGGTTTTGCGGGACACGCATTCAAATCCAAAGCAGCTCCACCTTAATTTATAGAAAATAAATATAATATATTTATTTATGTGTAATACAAAAAACTGTATTTTAAGAGAGGAACATTTAATATTCACCTTTTATAAATGTCTGAAATTCATCGTAGGATACGTACTCCCTTTGTAGATCTATTTTTAGTGTTAATAATACTGTAAATAGATATTTGTGTTTCTCATAAAATCCTCGACTAATATACTTCCATACATCATACGTCTAAGAAAAAAAATATTAAAATATCATTAACTTTGTATTATTATAATGACAAGAAAAAAGGAGCATAAATTTGTATATACTCGTATATAGGACTTCCGTTACTAAATGAGCAGATATCGCACAGCCTAAACTACTGGGCGACCAATGCTAAAATTTTACATGTAATATCCTTAGGGTGTGTAGAATTACATAGAATTATCTGAAATCTAACGTGACCGGGGAAAAAAAGGAACTTTCGTCGAGGACTACATTCACGCAAACGAATTTGTTGGCTACAACACGTAAATCTTGTGACAACAAACAAAATCTTGTGAAAACTTTTCAATCGGTAAACTAATGAAAGTAAGTTTTGTTATTATTTTAGATTCAAAAATTCTTGAACGGTTTTTATGGTATAAATCATTAGATAGTCGTTTAATAAGATTAATGTTAAGTGTATGTAAAATCGGTAATGTTATGGAAGCATTTGCTTAGTGAGCGTTTTTAACTTTTACATAATTTTATAAATTATAAAAGCTAAATATTGGCATATAAAAACAGTCGCAAACACACAGTAACAACGAAAACATCAACATATAATTTAAAATAATGATAAAAACTGTAATGACAATAACGATAAAATAATGATAATAATATATACCAAATACTCAATAATAAATCCGATTCGTTTAAACGTAATAGGGCTTTGCGGCGATCGTTCCATAGATATATCAAATCTTTCAAGGAATTGCGCTAAGGACGTCTGATACATGTTGCAGACAAGAGACATGTTGCATATTAGGAAGTAAAGCACAGAGCCGCGAGTTGCAACCGGCCTGAACTCCTCACGCGCTATGTTTATTTTTTGTTCGGTTTCCTTTGCTCCATCTAGTTTTTCCTTTACCTAAAGTGTAAATACATAAATGTATAGCTTTGATTCTAAACTAGTACAGTACATTTATAGTAAACGAATCTTGTAAAATAAATCCTAATTTTAAATTATAAAAAAAATATTCGAATGCTACTATTATAATTATTATAACGCCTTTCGTGGCGGAGGTACAAGCGTGCGACAGTAAACGCGACAAGTTGTGGGTTCGATTCCCACTTCAGAAAATGTAAAAGTTTAGTATTTTTATTTCCTGGGTTTGGTAACAAGACAAAACGCGGCGTTTAGTTCCGTCACTCAACACGCAATGCCTCAATTCGGCGGAAAGTCAGGAACGGAGTGACTTAACACTAGGTTCTCAAGTTCTCTCTGCCTATCCTGCTGTATGCGGGATACAGCGTGAAACTAAAAAAAAACATAATAATAATTTTATTAACACTTTATTATATATATATATATTTTTGCATTTCGATACGTACTTCAGTAGCAGTAGCCTTAGTAATATTAAGCACTTGAATCAACGACACGTCTTCAACTAATGACCCCTGTATAGTAGTCAATTTGTGTAATAGGTTCTCTTCCAATTCTTGCATTTTACGCCTATTTGCCGTTACGTCCATTATCAATTGAGTTCGTTCTGCCTCCATTTCGGCTTTCTCAGTTAATATCACACGTCCTAGCAATTGATCTTCTAGACCTTTTTACGAAATTGTGACAAAAATAATTATTTTGTTTATGAAAATACATTTGCATGTGATTATATTTAACGAAAATTAATATATCTATTGATAATAATTACAAATTAAATATAAAGTCACATTATATGAATTCTAAACCTACAAAATAGTACAAAAAGAGTAAAAGTTGTGTTGACTTTTAAGTGATGGTCTAATAGCAATCAGTAGTAGTTAGGTTTGTTTCCCAGTATGGGGAATCTATGTGATTATAATATACAATGAATTAGATGACTTTTTACAAGCTTCTCTCTACATATAAAACATAATGAAGAAGATATGCGAAAATGATAAAGGTAAATATCTTCGTCACGTTGATTTATACCTTGCATTGTCACAGTAAAATCAATAATGGAAGTACGTGCAGATATCTCTGGTGTGTACGCCGGGTTTGGCAACTTTGTTGTTATATAAATTTTATGGCCCGCAGTCACGTCTATCTCTTTATCGCCTAATTTTACCTGGAAACGTGCGTTTACAGTAAATAAAATATTATATAGCATTAACTCATAAGTGGGGAACGGAACTGTTGAAAGAGAGTGGAGTGTCTTAACACTAGGTTCTTTGGTTCCCTCTGCCTACCCTGCGTGGATGAAGCGGGATCCAGCGTGAAGTTAAAAGAAAGAAAGAAACTCATCCCGATATTTATTAGTATAAACAATATTTTTTTTTACACTCCGTTCTCTTACAACAATTTCCCACTTTCCGCCAAATTGAGGCGCGCGCTTGTTACCAAACCCAGGAAATGAAAATACTAACATTTCCTGGAGTGGGAATCGAACCCACAACCTGTCGTGTTTACAGTCGCACGCTTGTGCCTCTGCGCCACGACTGGCGTCAATAAACAATATTACAATACAAATTAAAATATTTTTTCCTTAATAGGAAAAAATATACGTAGGCCTAACACTATTAGTAAAATATTGTATACGGAACAAAATATGATGTTTAACAAGTCAAAAAGTAAGACAACATACTTTATACGTAGAGCCAATTTTAATGTAATTCTTCTCTAAAATATTGTCTAAAGCAGGATCTAGTTCTTCTGCAACATCTTCAATTAACATTGGCCTTCCTAACGATACACAGTCTTCTACGTGATTCCTGTACAATTGAATAACTTAACTTAATAAATGCGAATACTATATAATATGTAATATTCTCAATCAGAATATTTATATGCTGCGTATATTTTCATAAATTTCCTTAAGACGTATGATATAGTGAATTTTTAAGAATATCGATATATAAAAAAATATATAATGTAAAAAAGATTTTGAAGACTTAACTATATGAACTAATTATATTTAAAATCTAGAAACAAAATATAAATATAGAACCTGAAATATTTATGATTCAAGGTTGTCACGATAAGATCATTAAACTTCTCCATATTTTTGATCCATATTTTTCCCTGTGTTTGCGGATCGATAAGCAAGGGGAAGCGCGCCGCCTTCGTCACTATGATACCGTTTTGGACCGACAACTCGTCGGTAGGCAAACCGCATAGGTTCCAATCACCAATCTTAATTAGCAAAAAAATATGAGATTTTATTCTTAAATGCACTTAGTAATTCACGCTGTATACCGCACATAGAGTAGGCAGAGGTAACCTGAGAACCTAGTATTAATACACTCTTTTAACATTTCCGTTCCCCACTTTCCGCCGAATTGAGGCATTGCGTGTTAAGTGGCGTAACTCAACGCCGCGCTTTGCATTGTTAACAAACCCAGGAAATGAAAAATTCCATTTCTTGGAACGGGAATCGAACCCACAACCTGTAGCGTTTACAGTCGCACACTTGTGTCTCTGCGACGTGACAAGCCTCATCAGAACTATCTTTTTAAAACCAACAATTTTGATTTCGAACAAGATAATATCAAATTTAAAATAAGATAATCCTGTTGTATATTATTCAAAAAGTAGCAGAAATATATCAATATGCAAAAAAAGGCCATGAAATACTTCTATAAGTAACTCACTGTAGCGGCATCTGTAAGCTGATCAGTTATGCTTAAATTCATAGACACAGGGATCTTTCTTCTTAATAATTCATGCAACCAGCTTTGAATTAAAAGTATTCTGAACTCCTGATTAAATGGACCAGTGTACGATAAGAATCTAAACGAGAAATAATTTATAAAATTATTGCTATATCAAGAATAAAATTTAAAATTAATAATTATTAATTGTCAAATTAATTAATTATATAATTAACATAAGAAATAACTAAATTTATTATAAAAATACAATTTATAAATATTATATTGAATGTGTATCTGACATTCAATCCCAAGGACTTCATTGGTACAAGGCGTAATTACAATATTGTAATGTAACTTTCGCTTTTCTTTCTTCACATATTTTTTGCAGATTGTCATATATTAGGGTGCATAAAAAGAAACAAACATAAATAACCCCTTAGTGAAATTTGATCCAACAACAATCGCGGTTAATCATATCTCGACTGTGTTAATTAATTCGATTAAGAAATCTACTTACCCAGTTAACAGTACAATATCACCAATAAGTCTTTCAATTTCAGACTTAAATAATGCAGATTGTTCAGTCCATCGTATTCTTTCCCCGCTCAATCCATTAATTAAGGCGGTAGCGGCGTCCATTTTCTGTTGGCACTTAGCCGCATCGTCTAATACAGCCTGCTTTAATGTCATCGCTTCTTCGAACTGACGTTGTACTTCACCTAATTCGCGCTAAAATAAAGTAGTCAAGTAAATAAAAAAAGGGTAATACTTCCTATATTCAATAATATAGTATGATTTTTTTTCTAAGGACATATAATCTCTATGTATTTATATATTTATATTATGCTTCAAACAATTTAATAGAAAAGGCTTTTGCTTGCATTATGTCAAAAAAGTAACGTTTTTTTTAGAAATCTACCTCTTTCGCCTCTAACAAAGCTTCAGCAGCTTCTAACTCTCGTTTAGCCGCTTGATATTTTCCCTGCATTACAGCTAGATTAGCTTTTAAAGGCAATACATCTTTATTCACTGCGTAGAATTGAGCCATAGCGATAGTCCACGATATTAAACCGGCAACATTACCGCAAGCTATTTTAGCTGCTTCAAATGTATACTGACTGAAAATTTATATATTTTATTACTTCCTAATATATTTAATATATATTTATATTGTAATTACATTTTAATAATAATTTGTACCCGAAACCAAAATATGGTTGTAGTAAATCAACCATTTCAGCGTTGATTTCGTCTTTGGGATAAAATTTCAAATTATTCAAAAATCTCGCATCTGCCATCACCTATATTCAGAGTTGTATATTTAATTATATAATATTCTAAATATTATTATGTAGATATAGCGAATAAAACAACACATTTTAATACCTTTAAAGATTCTGCCCATGAAGCAGTTAAGAATTGTTTTTCAGGATCAGGTCTTATAGGATCAATGCGTTTTCTGAAGAGAAGTATAACAGCATCCATGATCAATGTAATAAGATACGGCGGCTTTCCTAATTTTCTTACTGTCGCTATATCCGCTGCGTTGATAGTCTATTTATTATAGAAGAAGGTTATTAAACCACATTTACTTATTAATCATTAGTTTTTCAATTATGAAATTAATATTTGAAAACATTAATAATAAAGTAATAAATCGTTTTATAGGAAAATAATCATTGTCGTAACTCTAGCTAGACATCATAAATTTAATTAATTTTAAAGCTAATATATAAATAAAATAAAATCATATATAAACGTACCTGCAGAGCTGCTTCAGCGGCTTCCAATGCTGGTTTAGCAGCGGCTAGCTTTTCTTCAGCCACCGCAGTCTCGGCAGCTATAACGCTAACAAGCTTCACTGCTTTATCTTTAACCGCCAACACTTCTGCTTTCACTACCTCAGCAGCTGCTGCTGATTCTGCCACAGCGGCTAATACCTAATTAATAAATCATGTTTTATAACTAAAAATTGAGACGCTTAGCAATTCTACCATAATGTCTAATCAGATATTACACGGTATGTAAAATAAACTATCCTGTTATGTAAAATAAATCTGCCACGAAACGAAAGAACGTAGAGTTTAGACCTTTTGTTCGCCACTGTCAAGCCGTATTCGAGACATTACCATTTGAGTGTTGGAATTCAACGCCGCCTTTTATCTTACCAGCGCGAAAAAATCACTTTCCCGCGAGTGGAAACTCATAACTAATCGCGTCTACAGTGAGACGCTGTCCCACTGCGCCGTGACAGCCAGGTTGTGACCATATGAAAATATTACTTAATTCAAATATAAGATACGTTACTTCTTCAGCTTTAGCAGTAGCTTCCTTGATTTCCATTTCCTTAACTTCCAGTTCTTTTTTAAGTACATCTACACTCGCAGCAGCTTCCACAAGCTTATCTAAACCAGTTGTCATTCTAAAAATATGTAAGAGTGATATTGTACTTTTTAGTACAATATGTGACATAGTTTTACTTTATTCACAAATTCGCATTAATTGTAATAATAATTAAGTAATTAAATAATATAAGCTAAAACCAACCTCCTAGCTAATTCAGCAATTTGCAAATGCTTCTCCTTATACAAAACCTTATAGCCTTCTAAGAACGATAAATAGGACTTGGGTGTGACGTGAGTTTGCCGCCTGAACCTCTCATAATACATCGTACAGGTATCCGCCACATTGTCTTGGACCATGCCCATTATTTCTATTAGCTGTTGCTTTATTTCGTTGGAACACACCACCTAATAAAATACTAGAAGTTGACTACAAGACATGATATTTTATTATTTTTAAAATAGTGTCGTAAATGTAATTCATATTTTTCGACTCTTATTACGAAAGTTCGAACAATATCGACTAACGTTAAAGTCCCACAGGAAATGATGAGCAACTTCTATTAACGCCTCTCTTGGCCATTTTTGGAACCAATCCATTGTAGATCCAGAAATCAGTCCCGGGAATTTTAGAGCTCTACTACGGAATTTCTCACCGACCTGTTATTTGTTAATAGTTTTTGTAATTAACGTCTTAAAATTGTATCAAAACTTCAAAAATAAATCACCCCTGAAATACTGAATATAATTTACTTAAATTTATTATAAACTTGTTAAGGGTTTAAGTGTACATTCTTTTACTTATTAATTTTTAAATAGGTAATTACGAAACCCTTTTTCCCATAAAACTTTTAATATATATTCTTGGCAATAAATTAAAATATTTAATACCGGAGAGAAGCATAGAACGACGTGCAAGTTGGCTCTCGAGCGCATAATGAAATATTCATACAGCACATCTGGTACTGGAATTCTCTTTGGCGCATATTTTTTCATTATCGGCGTTAACTCGTTTAATATTTCATCTGTAGTCAAGACAGCGTAGTTATGAGTTACATACATTAAATTGTGCTTTACAATTTATTTTGTGGAAATTATTTTCTGACTGATTTACATGACGCGAAGTAATCATAACGCAAATAGCACGTGCCTGTCTAAACTGTTTATAATTATAAGATACAATGTTATAGGGTGAGTATCTGTTAGTGGCTCCCTTAAACATAAAATAAGCGTTACCTGAGCAACATATATATGACTTTATACAAAAGTAATGCATAGTGGTGTATTTGGTTTTCTACACTTCTTTTGCATATAAATTTTAGTTATGCTAAATATCGTACTACTTCGTTCCCATATTTAAAAAAAAAGTCTTTATTGGGACTTACAAATTGAATATACAACAATTCAATTAAATATATGTGCGGTTTCATGTTTTATCCTATATAGCAGGGTTCCGTATAGTCAGAGACAGCCTAGCGCACTATTCGGTTTTCGCCCGAATTCGAAATGTGTCAAGTGGAGGAACTCAACACTGCTCATTGTCCTAGATATAGATATATATTTTTTTAGCTTCACACTGTATCCCGCATATAGCAGGGTAGGCAGAGGGAACCAGAGAACCTAGTGTTAAGACATTCCGTTCTCTTTTAATAATTCTGTTCCCCACTTTCCGCCGGATTGAGTCATTGCGTGCTGAGGGGCGGATGTCAACACCGCGCTTTGTCCTAGACATAAATATAGAAATATAATATTATACATATAACATTCAAGCTTTGTATTTCTGCGCAACGATGGTCTCAATAATATATTTGTAAAGACATAAATAAAAAAAATATTTTTTTTGTATTTTCACTAAATATATTACCCATTTCGTCTTTGGGGAAGAGATTAGCAATTTCGCCGGAACTCAAGATATTGTTAAGGAATTCGAGGAACTGCTCGTCTTTGATATCATTATCGGTGAATATAAATGACACGCCCTGTCCTTGAAGGCCCGCCATTCGGTACAAAATCTTTATGTCATCCATAAAATTATTTACGTTGTATGCCCTAAAAATATATATTTTTAAATATTTGGCAAATTTAAATTTAAGTAACAAGTAAATTTTTTGTTCGATAAATTTTTTAAGTATTATAAAAATGAACAAACCTTGTTAACGTGATTTGATAGAAAGAAAAGTTGGCTATAAAAGTAGCCAGTTTTGTTAAGCTTTGTTTACCAGATCCACCCACTCCCACTAGCAGAGCGTTCCCTCTGAAATTACATAAATAATAATATAATATAATGATCTGTTCATATTGCATTTTATATGAATAATCTATACATAAAGTATTATGTTATGATTAATAGTAATTAATAATATTCTATATAGTAAGAAATACAAAGTAATCTGTAGGTACTACTCAACAAGTTTTACTTGGATTTAGGTCTTTGAGTATGTATTACAAGAGTATTTACTACCTTTGTCCATATAAATAATTTATCATATATAATATTTTACGTTAAATATGTGTAGTTTTCACAAATTTCGTAATTTATTTATTTTTTTATTTATAATAAAAGTGTTTTATTTGTTGTGCTTGTGTAACCATAATAAATTTTACAGCATTATAACTAACACCAAAGAAGATACAAAAACTCACCGTGCCGTATTTATAATGCGCGATATAATGAATAAATGGACCATTGCGTCATGGAAGAACACAAGATCTAAATGGGCGCCTCGTATTTGCTCATTAAATTGCTCCTGGAACTGACCCAGTTTCATCAAAACGAAATCCCATCTGAAATACATTTACATTCCTTCATTCTGTTTCAAGTGATCCTTTTAATAAGCCTTAGGATCATTTTATTTAAAATTTATATATAAGAACTAGCTGTGCCCGCGACTTCGTCCGCATGGAATTTATTAAAAAAGTTGTATTGTGTTAAAGTTATGATATTAGAAAATTTTTACTCTTAAGTTACTCCTTACTACATCAACTACCTGCCAGTAAAAGGCCCGTCTAATTCTGTCCAGCCATTTCAGACATTAGCCGGAACAAGCAGACAGACAGACAGGCAAAGAAAAAAATTGTAAAAAATGCTATTTTAGTATATGTACTTACCGTAGATATTCATATGCATGTAATGAAGAAAAAGCGGTTATTTTAATATTACAGACAGACATTCCAAATTTATTTATACTTATACGTTAGTGAATGCGAAAATAGATTGCAAACTTGAACTTCAAATCTTTATTTATCTTTAACTACACATTTTGTTCCTAGCGAGTATTTTATTACTTAAGATAAAAGTGGACTAACGAAGGCAATTCTTCATATATTTTAGGTGCGTCAGTACTAAAGTCCTCATCCTCATCGCCAGTTGGATCCACAGGCTCTCTAAGGAAATTAACAAAGAACGTTTCTTCTTCAGGAAACTCGCTAACTATATCTGGTAACTCGTGTGCTGCTGTCTTCCAAAAATTTGCAACAAACCAATCCTTATCCTCAAATGTTGTAAACCTGATTGAATATATTCTACCTTAACTTAATTTTTATAATATTTAAACATGTGAATGAAAAACTAATAATCATAAAATTGACAAATATCATTCGTATATTTATTTTCTAATGAAAAATTACACTTTATGCGACGTGCATATTGTTTACGTACACAATATTTAGATGACTGCCTGTATACTGAGTACTGGTGGCAGAAATAATAGCTGTTTTGATAGAATACACAAAAATATAAATGAACTCCTACGTTTGCTATGGATTAGAGATCAATTAAATTCATCAAAATTTGAGTTTATTCATAATATAATTGCCTTAATACCTATCTGAAATTACTCGTAAGCATTCATGGAACCACAATTTGAGAGCGGTTTTAACGGATTGCAATTCTTCTCTTTTAATAGTAAGTATACCCTCCCATATTCTGGATAAATCTCGGAGATTAAAAACGTAGTGGAACTTTGCAGGTGTCGGCAACATTTTTACCTATTGCATATATATAACAAAGTTAATAAAAGTACTGTATAATGTAATATAAATAGGATAAAAAACATGCAACGTCATTAAAGATCTAGATTAAATTATATTATTATTTTTAATTAAATTTTATATTAATTGAAAGTTACTTTCCAATGACATATGTGAAAGTTTATCGATATTAATTTTTTCATTTAATAAATACCTTAGTTTGTTGCCATATAACACGCGTGACAGAAACTAGTCGCGGCATGAAATCTACTATTTTCTTATCAAACCGCGTCTTGCAGAAATAGCCAGCGCTTAAAGTTTCTAATATATAAAAACAATTATATAATAAACTATTTAAATTTATTTATATTCATGAAATAATATAAATTATAAACACACCAAAGATTCTATCCATAGAGACATTACTGGGTAAAGTGCAATTAAATATGTTAAATTGTCGTTTTAGTCGAGGCGGAATATCGTTACGTCCACCACCTGCAAAGTTTTTTAAAGCTCAAAAAATTTTTACAAGCCTTATTTCACTGCTAATTCTATTAAATAAAGGATTTAAAGTATATAAAATCAAATATTATATGTAAAAAATTGCGTATATATAAATTGTTTTTATTGCCTGAAGAAAAAAATAGTGTGGTTTGCATGAGTTATATAACTTATTACATTATTTTTAAATGAAATAGTTCACTATGAGAAATTTGCCACTAGGCTTGATGTGCGATACCTAATAATCGAAAAATACCTAGACGTTAAAATTATACCATTAGTAAGTACAGAAATAACCAACCAGGGTGTATCATAGCACCGAACATTTGTATATCTGCAATTATAAAGAAATCCCCCGGTTTGTCGAGAGAATAAAAGCCACCGCACTCCATCATTTGCCGAACTATTTCGTTCGTAACCTAAAAAATAAATGTACACTCCATTTTAAAACGAGTTCAAAACAAAGAAAAAATATGCGAATATGAATGAAACGGATGTAAAGTTAGATATATTTTATATAAGAGATACTTTTTGAAATATAATTTTTAGGCTTCTATATAATTAAAGTAAAATTATACTTGCGCAGAAAGACGAGTAAAAATGGGTAGAGCTTGTAAAAATACTATAAAATATTTTTCTCTACATTCATTATTGTGAATGCATTAAATATGTACTTTTATTAAAATGAATCTTTTATACAAAACATTTTAAAGTGTAACTGTAGAAGTATACACAAAAGCACTTTTATGATCTATTATAATTAAAACAAAAGCAATTGTGTGAATGATATGTATATATTAAATAAATATTAGTTCTCATACCTGATCTCCCCATTCATTAACAACGGGCATATTGATATCGTCCACAAACACCGTCATGGCTCTGCCACTCGGCGGTCCGTAAGTCATTCCCACACGTTTCTCCACATACGACTCTATTATTCTCTATATTGTTATAAAAATCATTTTCTTTAATTTATGTCTCAATTTTTTTGTAAAATGATTAAATACAGTGACTCTGTCATTTAACAATATTTTCTACTGACATTTATAATAAACTAGCTTTCCGCCCGCGGCTTCGCCCGCGTGGAATTCGGTTATAACGCACGACTTGGTAATAGCCTATAGTCTTTCCCAAGGTCTAGACTATTTGTCAAAGTTGGTTAAGTGAGTTAGGCGTGAAAGTTGTAAACAGTTGAACTATCTTACATTATTTTATGTTTGACAATAAAGAACTTCCATACGAACTTTCATCCCCTATTTCAAACCCCTCTATCATTTTTTTCGCAATAAAAAGTATCCTATGTCCTTTCCCAAGTTTAGTTCTATCTTCATATCGAATTTCATCAAAATCGGTTCAGTGGTTTAGGCGTGAAAGCGTAACAGACAGACAGACAGAGTTACTTTCGCATTTATAATATTAGTAAGGATAAAACAATTTATATATCATGATCTATGAAGTTACATTTTATAATATTCTATTTACTCACTTGGAACATGTTTGGAGTAGTAGCTGAAGAAAAATTGATCATCTTAAACAATTTGACTTCGTTATCATATTTTGCCATGTAACTCTTAAGCATGACAGTCTTAGCAGTTCCTTGTTCACCAATCAAAAGAACTGCCTTATTTTGTTTGGCAATCGTATCGATTAAGAACGATATACAAACATTGTCTATATTAGGTACCAATATCGATGCATATTCGGGTATACTGTCAGGAGGATATATGTAATCTTCCACACTTTCGGCCCTAAAATAGCAAAGTTGACCATATTTGTTCATTACATTACAATACGATAGTAATGTAACAATATTGCATCCAAACTGACTAAAAGAAAGTAGTAAGAAATGTATAAAATTATTTATTCTTAACTTGAAATTAGAAGTCGTAGAAAAATAAATGTATTTAATGTACGTATTGTACAAAAATAATTTGTTAAAAAAATGTATAAAAATTTATACATAAATTTTATATTTTTTAATTAAAAATATGTTATTCAATACTATCCCAAATATACCCATATGCTGTCAAACAGTTTTGTTCAAAAGTTACTGAATTTCATTTAAAAATAGTTTCACGTTTTATCACTAAAAGACTAGTCAGAGGGGTCCATCAGAGTTAAATATTATAAATAAAATTATTGATTCACTGAAATTAAAATGATTAAGGCAATTTATATAATATTATTTCACAATTTATAGTGCCGTTTCTTATTTTCAAATGAACTCACTACACGTTATAATATAAGAAAATGAAATAACCAATGCTGCCATACGCCATACTCATTGACCATATACTCAAAGGGCATGACCCACTCCTTGGAGCGCGCGCCCGGCCAGTCCATGCGTACGGGCAACTTCGTCATGAACTCCGCCATACGGAAGCGACCGTCCAACTCTAGCGCGGTACCCAGGGACCACATCATGGCGAACACAAATAATCTTTCAAGATGTCGGTCTGTATGTAATTCTGTATACATAATATTTTATTATTATTAATACCCCGGTTAAGTTAATCTAAAATGGACCCGTGTCGTATAAATTCTAATTAATGCCAATTACTCTTCTATTCAATGCCTCTCCATGTATCTATGTAAAAAGCAATATTCCTAACAATATATTTTGAAACATATGTACTTGTAAAATTATTAATCGCTTAAGTTACTTACTTCCTCCTGGTATTTCAATCTGTAAGAGACCCATTAAGACGTCAATACTTTGCCTAAAATGTTAAAGTCGATTTTAATATTTTTTATTTTCACGTAAAGCATTCAAATATAAAGAAATAAAATATTATAATATTTTCACACCTTATATAGATAGCTTCTAAGAGCTTCATTTTAGCCGGTAATTTTTGTTGTACATAGGAATGAACATCATCATAGACTTTATTGAACGCTGTTCTAAAGACATCAGCTTCTTTTTGAGGTCTGGTTTTGAGCCATCCCTATAGGTAAGTACAAAATTTTGGCAGTTAATATTTAAAAGAAAAGCAAAAAACGTTCATAAAAATAATTACAAACTAAGCATAATGGTGCAGTTAATTGTGGTATATTTAAACTATGTCTTTATACTATTATCCCTGTTTATTTCAATTAATGCTGGTAAATAATACGCCTGTAATACGTGGCGTAGAGGCACAAGCGTGCGGCTGTATATACGACAGGTTGTGAATTCGATTCCTTCATTCAGGAAATAAAAATTCTGAATAATATTTAGTATTTTCATTTCCTGGGTTTGGTAACAAGGCAAAACGTGGCGCTGAATTCCGCCACTCAACACGCAATGTCTCAATTCGGCGGAAAGTGGGGAACGGAGTGACTTAACACTAGGTTCTCAGGTTCCCCCTGCTATATGCGGGATACAGCGTGAAGCTAAAAAAATAATAATAATATTTACATTTATGCGTCGAAAATTCTCTGTATACATCTGTATACATTAATTTAACTCGCATAATTTAGTTCTAATAATTAATAATCTGAATGGAATTATTAAAAGAAAAACCGACCAAAAATTACCTCTAATATAGGTTGCCATTTGAGTACAGACGAAGATAAGAATACCATGCCCATACGACTGACGGTCGCCGGCGACGCATTGTCGACATTGTCTGGCTCGAACACAAGCTTACTGTTCTGCGCCATCGATATACGATCCCCATTTGCAAGGGTTAACGTCTTATTATCATCTAGCACTGAATTTAGATTTTCAATCCAAACAGCATCTACCGGACCATCTGTTTATAATGTTAAATATAAATTAAAATGAAGCCTATTTTTTTAACAATAATAAATAATATATATTTTCTATTTTAATAACATTAACTGTTGATATATTGCATAACCTAGTACTATTATTTCGTTTACTATTATTAAATATTTAAAGACTCTTTTTTTACTTAAAAATATAAAATTCTTCCTAGAAATACTTAGTACAATATTTGAAAGAAATATCACCTAAAACAATCCACGTAGTATCACTTTTTTTCACTTTCAAAGCCCTTCGCCACAACGTGGAGAATATGCCATCTGTCCAATCATTCGTAGCTACATCTAACCGACCAAACATTTGTGGTGCTGTTATCGCCTGTAATATAATGATTTGTTTACATAATTCACCTTTAAAAATTTCGTTAAATATTTACTAATATTTATTTATATTATTATATAAATACCAACATTATACTTGTAATGTTGTCATGCACAAAATACGTATTACAATAAAATTATAACATTAACAAAATAACTAAACCTTTGGATTCATCCTCATCTCTCTATGAGGTTTGCCAACTTCAGTCAGAGCGGCCATCAGTGTGTGTATACACGTAGTCTTCCCTGAACCCGTAGGCCCCATAGTCATCAGACCATGACGTACTAATGATGTTTCATATAGCTGAATTATCTTTAAATTCCACTCAGGATGATTCACTAGACCTGAACGGTCTGTTACGATTGTTATAGCTCTTTGCATATCCCTTTAAATAGTATTAAGTTATTATAAGTATTAACTCAAAATTTTCGATATTTCATTATTTTAATCATTTACAATTATACCAATTATGAATTGTGAAAAGCAATTACATATTAAATTTTATACTGTTAACATTTTCTTATATATAAAGTTAGTAAATAATTTTAGAACGAAAACATTATGGTGAGCCAGAGAGTAAATTTAAGCTTTGAAAAGTGCGGAAAAGAACTGACAGATTTGTAACTTTACTGTATATTTAACATGTTCTTACTTGTGCGATGTCTGGCTAAGTTTAATTCCAGGGAATAAATCCTCAATTAAAGATATAAATAAGGGCTCATCTTCATCCACCAATTTGGATACATTCATTTCTCTACAATAAAAAAAAATCAATTAATAAGGATTTCACTCAGAAATTTATTTAACTGTATAAGAAATATTTAAATTTTGTACTTTAATACTCTCATCATGATATTTTCTTCAGTACTTTCTGGATTCGCGCGTTTTTGAGAACCCATAGTTCTCAATACAGATAGAATATTTCGAAGTCCGAAATCATAGTGCACTTGTTTAGATAATTGTTCCTCGCAAAGTTTGTACAGAGTGAAGAATTTTCGTGCTAAAATAAAATATATAAATATTATTAGAAAGATGTCTTCCATATTAAAAACACACTAGACACATACACTGCCTAAATTTAATTATCAGTGACGACCCTGTCACTTTTACTAATGTACTACACTAGATTTTCTTAGAAAGAAATATAAATAATTACCTAGCAAAATATTATCTTTGAATCCACAGCTAGCCAACTTAACCCTGATGATAATTTGTCTATCAGGGACCATCATGGCCACTGAGCGGAATTGTATTTTTAAATTCTCCGGCAACTCCTGGCGACCGGCGTAGCCGGGGTTCATTGTGATTATAAAAGCAAACTCTGGGTTTAAGCTGACTGTATCACCATCGCTATTAAAAAATATAATATAGGTATCTTTCAATCGAACTAGATCTTTCATGCTTCTTAAATAGGTAAAAACAAAGACCGAATTAAATTAATAATAATTTGACTAGAAATGCTAATTTATATTATATTTTATTTTTCTTTATAATAGGAATTAATACCTGAAAATAAAGAACTCCCTCCTTTCGCGTCTAGCTGTAAGACATATATAAATCTGTTGAGCCGCCACTGAGAGTACCGGCAGCTCAATGCGGTTAAACTCATCGAAACAGCCCCACGTGCCGGATTGTGCCAAGCCTTTGTATATGCGACCTAGTCCTGTTTGTTAACAGGATATATGAATTACAAATTATTCATAAAGTTAAGATTTTTTTAAAGTTATTCGTCGTCATTATTTCGAAGTATAAAAGTATTTTAACGTATTAAAAAATATATATAAAATCACAGTCGCTACTAATCTTAGTAATGTGTTGTGAATGGTTAATCAAATTTACCTCTAAAGTCCATCTGATCCGAACAATTGAACACAATAACAAGTTTTCCCAAAGTTCTTCCCATGTCCTTTGTAGTTTCAGTCTTTCCAGTGCCAGCGGGACCTGCGGGTGCTCCGCCCATACTCATTCCTATCGCTTGAGACAACGTAATATAACATCTGTCTGTCAGTGGTGTAATTACTAGACGCTCTGTTATACCTAGGTATTCGTTCTGTTAAATATAATTTCGGAGTGAATAAAAAAAATTATATGGCTTTATTTATGATGAGAGGTTTTAATCAAACATTAAATACTTTAAATATAATTGTGTCATAACATTGAGCTCGTAACGACATTTAAGCATATTCGAATTTATACATACACATACATACATACATAGTTTCACGCTGTATCCCGCATATAGCAGGGTTGGCAGAGGGAACCTAGTGTTAAAACACTCCGTTCCCCACTTTCCGCCGAATTGAGGCATTGCGTCCTGAGTGGCGGAACTCAACGCCACGTTTTGCCTTATTACCAAACCCAGGAAATTAAAAATTCCATTTCCTGAAGTTGGTATCGAACCCACAACCTGTCGCGTTTACAGTCGCACGCTAGTGCGTCTGCGTCACGACAGCCATTTATACACGACCGCTGTTTATTATTATAATTCTTATATTCTAATATCACAAATTAAATTATCTAAAATGAAAAATTTAGTATTCCTCTAGTGAATTTAAAAATAAATAATCTAACCTGATATATGAAATCTACATCTGTAATAGATACAATGCAATCATCGCTTTCTTCATTGTAATAAAAGCGAGCTTGTTTTTGCCATTCGAAGTCTGCTGGAGTTTTAATTCTCAATTTAACCAGATCATCAAATATATCCCTGTAATTTCATTTTATGAAAAATTTTCGCTATTACAATAATAACAAAACACAAAACAATATTAGCATCATAAATAATAATCCTATCAGAAAAATATTTAAATTCCCACGATTAGTTCAGATTTAAACAGATTCATTTTTTAAGTTTATATACCTTTGATGTACATGAATAGTGATCATAGTTTCCACTCTAGTTCTATCTAGAGGTACTAAATCCTTAACTGTTTGATCAATTAGTCCATTTAGCAAATCAAGATTTTTCTGATTCGTGAGTCTCATTATGAATTTATCGACCCTTGCCTTCTTTAAAGCATATTCCGCATCGCTAGTCCATAATATTTGCATTCCCAAAAGACTTGCCTAGATATTTAATTTACTATAAATATTCAGATTTATTTTAAATTATACTCTAGGGGAAACACAATCTTGTTTACATTACAGAGATAAATAATTATAAAATAGTTTTGTATTATAAAAATATATATTAATTAAACCTGTCCAGGGAAGTTCCAGAATCCAACCAAAAATTCGAACTCCGGATCGCCGGCCATTGCTTGTGAAATATTAGCAATTATATTTCGAACCGTATCCTTCATAGTATCCAATAAAGAATTAAGCCATATCTATATATTAACAAGACATTTTCATAATAAGGAGTTTTAAACCCAATATTTTAAAGTGCTAAAGTAACATATTTATTAATAATAATACTTTTTATAAACCAATACCTCAACTCCGCCAATGCAATTGACGGGACGTTCTAAAGCAATAGTTTCTCCGTTATCAGAATTCATATTTATAATACGATCCTTGTCATCGAAATCAACAGTGTATAATGCATCGAAAATACTAGGCAGATGAGGCTATAAAAAATTAAATAACATACATTTTTTCATTTTTTGTTTACCATATTAGATATAATTACAAATATGAAAGGCAATAAACACTTTTAAAGTAAATCACCTGTATGGAATGTGGATTTGATGCTTGACCTAAAATTTCCAAAAGCACAGGATCCGATACAAAGAAGAATCTTGGGAAGATTAATCTCTTTGTTTCTAGATATCCAGTCAAGGATTTCTGGCAAGCTTCTAATTGTTCAATAAGATGAGGCAACAGTTGTTTCAGTGTATCGTCAGACACGCATGTTTCCACGCAATTTACTATATCCCGAGCGCGGTACATAATTTTTACGTAAGTTTTGTCGATTGTCTGTAAATGTTTCCTTATCTAAATCTTTGTTTCAAAAGGGCCGAATTTCATTTGCAGCCAGTGTTGTTTTTTATAACAAAAGTCCTAATTTGCAACTACAGGGACTAATCACTTGCTTTTTATTTAAAGTTACTGTATCCCTTATTTTAGGGAGTGGAAAATGTGGCTTGCACCTGATGTTCCCTAAGGCAAATAATAATTTATGCCCTTTTGAACTACAAGTGAACACCTGTGTTTGGGGAACAGAATACTTACCGTACTGTCTCATAGTAGATGGATATCAAATTATCGTATTATTTATTTACCTATATAGTTATATATAAACATATATGTAAATGTTATACTTAAATAAACAAATGCCACACATACTTATAAAATTATAATGAATTCTAAAATTTCAATTAAGTATATAGTGTATACATAAATTATAGAACTATAAGTGATCAAAATTTATATACGTTAAAATATCGATAAAAATACCGCAAATCTTTTAGCCTCAGCAGGCAGTTGTTTCGCAATATCGCCACCAACAAATACTGCTTCCAAATACATCCACAAATTCTGTACTTGCAGCCACTTTTCTAATATATCAGTGGTACCAACCAACTTGTTAATCCATAGCAATATATCTCTTTTAAATGGAGCATTATACCTGTATAATTAAAGAAAATCAATAAAAATGTGGAATCCAGTTAAATGAAGATAAGTGAAAATAATAGAATAATTTACGAGAAAGTTTTATTTGCTTAGAGAGTGTTTAAAGTGGGGAACGGAAATACTAAGAGAACGGAGTGTCTTAACGCTAGATTCTCTGGTACTCTTTACCTACCATGCTATATGCGGGATACAATTGTTAAATTGTCGAATAGAAGAGAAACACTATTTTAATTAACATTGATTCATTATTGTTCTGAACTGTACAACGATACAAAATTCAAAATTCAAAAGTCTCTCCTTGCAAATCCGCGCCGTAGGAAATGTCACTTGTCAATCGAATATTTTACAAAAAGGATGTAGATGATACATTAAATAATCTACGTGTTTATAATAGACTACTCATAGGCTTATAATTTATATATAACTATCACGATTGAAGCTAAAAATTGTTTACTTACATATTTATAAGTACGAATATAAATGAAGTAACAAAACTAATAAATATGAAATTAAACTCAAAGTTATACCTATTAGACGCTAACGAGTTCAGAATCATTAGCGAGTCTTCTAGCAACGTTATAATATCAAGTGTCTCTTGTGGCTTTATCAGCAATTCACCGCGGTTTTTAAAAGGAGCGAACGTTAAATCTACTACCGCCCAATCCGCAATCACTTGTTTTAATTTTGCTTCTATATCTTTTTCTTTAACTGCACTGATACATATATCCTGTGTAAATAAATATATTAATATAATTTTATGAATCCAATCATATTTAAATTAAATAGTCGTTTACTAGTAATCTTTAATTTAAAAAAAAAAACAGTAAACGCACCTACAGTACAAAGAATGAAAATATTTATAAAGCAGCTTCACTCTTAGCCACATAACAGAATAGGCCTCTGAGGACCTATTTGGTTTAATTCTCTTTAAACCTCCAAAACGCCACGCTTTTTCTTAGCGGAGAAGTACAAATAATTTTAAACATAATCACTCCCCCGAGTAGGGATCGGGCCCAATTTTCGATGACAATGGATGGTAAACAGAAATAGTATGACAATTGTCATTTTGTCCACCCAAACGAGTTTTTAGTAACCACAGTACTAGTAGCTACTAAAATATTATATTTAAAATCTAAAAAAAACGAGGGTTACTGCCAGTAGTATATTTTGTAGGTACTCAATAGTCATGAGTTTGAATGCTATAAGGTAGTATTTTCAAATATGCTTAAAATTTTATTAGTTTAGTTTCGCCATACATCATATCCCTGCTTCCTCTATATATATATATCTCACAAATCTGCTCAGATATCACCATCCCTGCTTTCTCTATATATCTCACAAATCGCGAGTGATATGTATAAAAAAATACTGTGAATCACTTACTTCCACATCTTCTTTATTTTTGAGCAACGGAGCCTCCATAACATTGGCCAATGTAAATGTTTCCGATTCAACATCCAATACACAATCTGTTAAATTAAACATTATATTGTTTAATGGTTTAATTCATAATAATTTTAAACGCCTGCCACCTCAAAATGAACTTATATTTATGTATATTAAAATGAGTTTACATCGTATCCCGCGTAACAGGGTATATAGAGAGAAGCAAGTATTAGCAAGACACTCCGTTCACTACTATCGGCCCGAATTCGAGACATTGCGTGTTGAGTAGCGGAACTGAACGCCGCGCTTTTGGCTTACCAGAGCGAAGAAATGAAAATAATTTAAATATAATCATTACCCCGAATGGGAATCGAACAAACAATCGCGTTTATATATAAAATATCATATTTCAACCTAACACTGGCTTCAAAACTAGCATATAGAAAAAAATCTAATAGAGTTAATTGAGCTCAATTTAAATTTTCTTAAATCAACAAAGAATCATTTACTCATAAGCTTTTCCAGTCTCTTCCAGTGACGATCTTTCATGGACTTATCGGCCATCAATTCGAGCAGTGGACAAGTTTGATTAAAATCATCAATCTTGTTTTTCAAATCAATAAAAGCTGGCCAATCTTTCATTCCACGAGGTAATTTACGACATCTATGATTTAAACGACATTTATGACTTCACTATTTCAAATGTTGTATGAAATACTAACATTTTACCTTAAACTTATAATAATAATACACAATACATAAGATGGGTATGATAAACCTATGTTAGTTTTAAATCATAAAAACTCAAAATTTTAAGAAAGGGATATTACTAAAGCTGTATGTACTATAAATTTTAAAAAATAAAAAGAAAATATATGTAATACGTTATTGTAAAAAAAATAAGGCTGGAAACCATAGACAAGTACAAAAGAACTTTCATTTATTTACCTCAAATCAAATTCAGCCAACTGTGCGACAATCTGTTCAATATCTATTGCCACCCAAGGAGTTTCAAAATATCCATCGATAGAATTCATTACCGCCAGATATAAACTATACCTGTTCACAATAAAAGTTTAGATATTAAAACATGAGAATTATCGTATGTTATGTATTAATATTATTAACTTAATATACTCGTATGTCTACATTTATATATATTTTTAGTTAAATACAAAAGAAAATAATAACTATGACAAATATGTTCTTACAGTTTACTAAGAAGATTAAATTCTTTCTTTTTCTGATGAAGAATAGGATAATCTTTTACTTCCATACCGAATAATTTTTCACCGCTGGAATACATTTCAAACCTTCGCCAAAGCTCATCAAATCTTGATTGGAACATTATTACTCTAAAAGTTACAATATTTATTAAAGATGTATATATAAAAAAATCATATATTACCAGGATTACCAGGACAACGTGAAAATATTTAAGTTATCACTTTAAAAAACTTGTTTACTTATAGCTATTAACTGGTATGAAGAAATTATAGTCTATAAATATTTGATACGTAAAATAATAATAATGTCACTATTAAAATGTGCAATTGATTTGTATACAACAGCCATAACTCAACCCGCATTGTCTCGAATTCAGGTGCAAAATCTTCATTTGTCCGTAATGTTAACCGTAATGTCTTGACACTAAGTTCTCTCTGGTACTAAATACAATAAAATGATTGTCCTTAATATTGCTATAAGCTGTTTTTATAAAATGTTACCTATCACTAGCTTCCCTGGCCGTGAGACCTGGTGTCATGGGTCCAAAAGCTTCATAATCGGCGTCAAACTTTAACACATCCGTATTAAAAGCCGCAACGCCATCACTTAACTCCGTTTGTAAAGGTCCTTGCATATCAACTATACGTTGTTGAACTTGCTGGGCCTGAATTTATTGAAGAGTATATTCGAGTAGCACAACGAAATATTAATGGCATATTCTATTGATTTATAAAATCTGATTAGAATGTATAATACATATATTATATATTTTTTTCGTTACTTACAGTCATCAACATGTTCTGAAAAGCATATCGCAAACCATACACCATGTCAGCATCTTCTTTAGGTATATCTATGTTAAATTGTGTAAAGGTTGCGTAGCTTTCTTCAATAAGATCCAGTTCTATATCCATTCTAAAGTAAAAATTATTACAATATATGTTAAAAAATAAAGGTTTAGGTATTTGAATGTCTGTTTAACAAATACTTATTAAAAAAATGGTATAAAGTAGAAAATAAACTTTTTCTTTTGCTCTAAGTAAAGTATATTAATGATTTTCTTATCTTATTTCATTTAAAATATAACTTAAGTAATACGCACCCAATGAACTCCTCTCTAATCATTTCCAAGCAAAGCATCGCGACTCTGACATCATCTAAATCTTTAATCTTTTTGCTCATCGTCTTCATCCTGTCCTTAATAAATTGCATCAATTTCAGCACTCTCTCCTTGTAAGCTTGACTAAGTAATTTACCTAAAATCCTCTTCCATTCAATTGACTCAATATGTAAGGCTAATTTGATCTTATCTAAAAATAAAAATTAAATTTTCGCACCATTATATTCTTTCATTTATATAAATTAAATTCTTCCGTTACTTAGTGGCAGACAGACAATGTACAGCCATATCTACTTAGTTGAGAAAGTTAACAAGGTCCTTATAGATTTTCTCCGGTAAAAATAAAATAAATATTAGAAAAACATTAGAACGTTAGAAATAATTTTTATAATTAAACGAAAAATAAATTCTAAGATTATTGTCTAAACTAAGATCATTAATATAAAGTACCCATATCAATTTGTATAGACCCTATGATATGCCTCTCAGGTAGATTCAAGACTTCCTCAGTTTGATTTTCGTATCGCTTAAACATATCTCTGATTATAACATTAAGAGGATTGGTATCGACGAAATCTTGCACTTTTTGTACTCGATTTTCATCCCATAAATGAGAATATCTAGTGTAGTCCTGAATATTAAATAGAATAATTAATTTACAGATCAGAATAAATATTACCTTATCTACATATTAAAGAATGTATGTACAACATTTTATGAAATTTATATTATGATATGCCCGTTCTGAACAGAAATTAGAAAACGCATGTTTCTTCTTCCCGCACATTGTGAAAAAACGCGAGAAGCATCTATTCAAAATTTTACCACAACATAACCATTTTTTTACGCAACGATGTGGTTACTGAGGTTGCCTTGATCTCGGTTGATGAACCACATCTAACACGTTTCAAATATTGTAGCAATGGTAAATCGACATCGTAAGTAATTTCCGCAACATTGGATAGCTATTATTTCATTTTATATATTTTGAGGATGTCGAGCCCTCCAGGTGTCCGCAAACTGTTGCATTGTTATACATATACTTCCCCACTTTAATATGTGAAACGTTACTTTTTTTAAACATAATGTCACAGAACCTTTCTAGGCTGGCATGCTTGAAGCGCTATAATTAAATAACTGAACTAAACAAACATTTCTTAGTAATTAACTAATAATACTACCATTAAATCTTATTTATTTTAAGCTATGAACCTAACGAAAAATTCTAGACAAAAAGTATGAATGAAATGAACACAAAAAATTATTGATAAACAAGAAGTAGTGTAAAATAGTGCATACATTTAACAGTTTTTGGATGTCCGGTTTAAACATGTACATCATTCCCTGCAACGCCATGACTGCACGGACGATGTCTTTGTGCTCAGAGACCATACGAAAGTAATTTCTGATACCAGCTAAATTAGAGCCAGATCTAGACCCCACTGAAATTATTTACATTTTATATTAAATTATCACACTAGTAGATATCTTATAAATAAGTATATAAAAATACTTCTGTCTTCTTTCTTATTAAAGGATAATAAAAAATTAAAAGCTTACCTAAACCAATTTACAATTGTATATATCTATTAGTAGGTGTTACGTATATAAAATATGGCATTAAGGCAACTCACCACTAACACTTCTCGTAGCAGTAAGTGAATGCCCTTTCATCTTTTCCCTTTTGATTAGTTCTTGTTGACCCCACATGAATACATTTCTATGAATATCCATTATACAATTTAACACTACCTAAAATCAAAACTTCTACTTATTTACTTGTTCGACAAAATCTTTTTTTTCATATTATAATGTGTACTTATTATATATTGACCTGTGAAAATGCTGACTGAATTTCTTCTAAGGACGGCTTTATCGATATTTTAGGTATTTCTAAGTACATCATAGTTAACATCAACGGCCTCAATTTCTTTTGCTCTTCTGGATCGGTAGTCATTGTAAGAAAGCTACATAAACAAAGTTTGAAATAAGACTGTTACTAAACATGAACAATAACATTAATACATAAAGGAAAACGAAATCCTTCTTTATGATAAATATGCGGGCGGAGGAATATGAAAAATGGCATACATATTGTTACATGGAAAAGAAGTGCAGGAAACTAATATTTGATGTGTCAGAAGTACATTAAATTAATACAGTTAACATTACTCAAACTACCATATGTTTAACGTACAGTTTTTCATTCTGTCCTGTTATAGGTATAAAGGTATAAAGCTAAATAATAAAATCTTGCCTGGATACTGAAGCCCTTTTCCTCAACAAATCCAGGCTGTTTCTTGTACATTTGATAAGAGATTCCAAACATTTTGTTGCAAAATAAGCAAATAGTTCATTACATTCGTTGATCGCATGCATAGGTTCAAATCTATCGGGATTTTCTATCTCCATGAAAGCTAAATATAAAAAATAACACTTAAGACCAGTTTTTATTAAAACAAAATTAATAATTATTATAATAATTTACCAGCATCTTCAGGAAAAACTCTTGTTGCTGATGTCACTTGTTTCAAAGCTTTATCTATATCAAGCCTTAAAATAAAAAATAAATAAATCTTCAATAGTTTCAATATACTGAACAATGTCACAATGTTATGCGTGAAAGTTATAGTACCAGTTATCTTTTAAGTCTCGTATTTGCTGTGAAGGAACACTATCTAGAAAT
Organism: Philaethria dido; assembly: GCA_033558755.1. NCBI lineage: Eukaryota > Metazoa > Arthropoda > Insecta > Lepidoptera > Nymphalidae > Philaethria > Philaethria dido. The sequence goes on from JAKGSA010000137.1 coordinate 761,249, forward strand.
TTATTAATCAATTCAATAACTGCAACTTCTGCGTTCCACGATTTTTGCTGTATATCACTTGCTAAAAGCAAATTTTATCATTAATATTCCTTTTGCTAATTTTAAAATTATTAAAATAAACAATGTTTTTAATATATTACCGATTTCATCACGCCTTATAAGATTTTCTTCATAGAAATTGCCTGGATCCACCGCTAACTTTGGTAGGTAAACTAACAACGTTTTTGATATAGATTTTAGAATGGCATCAATTCGAGCTTCTTTCATATCCACGACCTACGAAAGAATTTATTTTTATCTCGAACACTACTATAACGATATTTTTTTAACTTCATTCTGTATATCGCAAATAGTATGGTAGGTAGAGAAAACGTGAGAACCTAGTGTTAAGACACTCCGTTCTCTTACGACTTCCGTTCCCCACTTTCCGCCGATTTCAAGCAGTCGTAACGCAGAGATACAAGCATACGACTGTAAACGCGATAGGTTGTGAGTTCGATTCCCATTCCAGGGAATGAAAATATTAAATATTTATAATAATTAATATTTAGTATTTTCCTTTCCTCGCTCTGGTAACAAGACAAAGCGCAGCATTAAATTCCGCCGCTTACCACATAATGATATTTGTAAAGTAAATAAAACAAATATTATAAAAAAAAAACAGAACCTCCTTAACAAACAAATCCACTTCATCTAAAACTCGTTCGATGTTATCACAATACGCTGGTATTTCTAAGGAAGTCCATGTAATGATGGACAGTCCCGGTTGAAAGGCACTATCCAGTTTTACAAGTTGCGCACGCAATAATGGCAAGTACAACTTAGGCATGCTCCTGTTATAAATATTTATGTTATTATTAAACGCGTAATTAGTATTGCGCACACTATCTTATCTACTTCCATACTATAACACTAAAAAGAAACTTTCTTACATTACTTTATCAAATATCTATAAATATAGTCATTTTTAAGTTACAACACTTAACGTTTACATGTTATGCTTGTCTTTTTTACGTAATACCATTAGATATTCTTTTATAAAATATTTTTATTACGTTAGTTTGCGATGTGCAAGATACCAATTTTTTACTGAAAGTTTAATACAAATGTACCTATTTCAGTCAAAAACAAATCTACGATTAATATATCTAACAAAAAAAATAAAAATGCCATGGTTTACTTTCTAATTTGATCATTGCGATCAACCAAAAATTTAATGCGTTCATAATCTGCAAAGATTTTCTCCTTACAAAAGGCCACTACTTGAGCAGTATCAGGGACATCTACAATAGTTATATAGTGTTAGGTCAATTATACTTTGTGCGATAAGTAAAATGTCTTCATAAAATTATATTTATAAAATAAATAGTTAGGTATGTTAAAAATATTATTAAATAAAGAAAGTACCAACAAATATATTTACGTATTCTAATATTTATTATAGGTAAAAATCATAGCACTAACAAAGCCCCAATTGCCACATATATTCCACTTCTCTAATACATTCAGGTATGTACACGTTAAAGTTGACAATAAATTTATTGTTAACTGGATGTCGTATTAAGAGTGGTGATACTAGACCCAGTCTCACCTATAAGGGTATTTAACTCTTTTTAATATAAAATTATAAAAAAAAAGATAATACTATAAAATTTATTTGGAAAGCAGCTAATCAAAATGTGAGTAAAATCAATGAAGCTTATGATAAAACAATTGTGATAAATAATTATTGTGATTGTAAAAATTATTTCTTATATATAATTAATTTGAAAACAAACATACTAATAGATACTTTAAAAACGAATATATATTGGAATAGATTACTGTTACAGAATAGATAAAAGAGGATTTGGTCTTTATAAAAATACTATAGGATATATAAACAATATGTACTGTCTTAATTATAAGCTTTACAGCATACCTGTCCCACATTTTCCGTCCACGCTTTATGATAAATAAACTCAAACTCCGTAAAAACGATATACATTACATTGTACAGCTTTATACATCTCTGCGTGTTCTGAATTAAAAAAATAATATTATCTTCATTTAATAATAAATAAAAATTGAAGCTTCTACATGATTAATGCTAAAAGCATTTTTAAAAAAAATATTTAAAATTTAACTGATTCAGGGCAAGAGCAGCTAAATGTGGGATTTTGGAATCTCCTGCTTAATACCCAACAGATTAAGTGTACTATTCAATTTTCCTTTTTTAACCGATTTTTCCATGTATTTTTTAATTAAAGTGATAACACTTGATTCTTTTCACTTACCCCAAAAAATTTGGGATATAGATATAATAACAAAAGAAGAAAACTAATTGCTTCATATATTTATGCTTGCCATATGTGTGATGACTTCATGATGCTTTACAAACTCTCTCATGGGGTTCTTTATGTTTTTATCATAGAAGCGGATCCACATTACTCTGCCAGACACTGGTGGCATGTTCCTTGGCAAATCTGGATTCTCCCTTTCTTCATTGTATCTGTACATTTAGTGTAATCTTTTACATATATTAATTAGAAATATATTTTACTATAGAATTTAATCTATATATATAATATATTTATTTTTTCATAATACAAAATTACATAAACACACCTATCGCGTATTGATTCAATTTCACCAGTATATTTGCTGATTAAATCATAATATTGATCTTCTAGATATAAGCATTCCAACTCGAGCTTTTTGAACCTTTCTAACAAGTGCAAGGCAATCTCCGTAGTAGGACATTTGTTAACGCTCTAGAAATAAAAAACGACATTCTCAAATATTTCAAAATATTATTACGTGTTATTCAAAAATTTAAAATAAAGTATTTTAGAAACCTATAAAAAATATAATATAACTACAAACGTAGTAGAATATGAACTCGCGCCTCTAGGAAGCCGTCCAAGCAATCTAAACCAATTAACCTAAACGTTTTTATCGAACTACGTCGAAATTCTTATAACCTTATTGCAACTTATTTTTATTGTAAGCGTCTTGAGTATCGAAAATTTATAAAAACAACTACAGGCAGAAACTAAAGGGATAACATTGTCGAAAAAAATAATATAATAAAATTACGTAAAAATAAATTACCGAAATCATAAAATTCTCAAGCAACAGTTCTTGCGCAGCAACAGCATCTTTGTACGCTTTGTAGTCTTTATCGAAATCTGGTCGCCTACAAAAAAAATTATATAGTAAAATAATCATATTAGTTAAATAATAGGTATATTTCGGAATAAACTGTTTTTTTTTCTATAAACGTGAAAGTCCGTATTACTAAACTATAAGCTTAATGTTTTTCCTTTTTTTGACGCACCTCCCTATTTTCAGGAGCAAACAAAGAAAAATTATCGGTAAATCAAACCTTTCTCCATTGTCGTCTATGCTTTAAATGTTAAGACAATAATGTTAACGCTCTAACATAAGTACAACCACAAGAATTTTTATATTTCTATATTAATCACCTAATTTTAAAATATACGTGAACTTATAGTACTAAAATATATAAACTTAAAAATATACCTACCTGTGATCTAGAGCATCATAGGTTTTACTCGAAATAGTCTTAAACAATTTATTAAAATTCAAAGCATATTCCTCTATACCCTCAAGCGTTGTTTTGTTCAATACATAATACCTTATATAAGTTTGGAACAAATCTACTATCTGCAAAATTCAAATTAAGTAAATTAAAAATAATAATAAGGAAGATTGTCATATAGTCCAAAAGTATTCATCCGATTAGGTATAGATTATATTTATGGTGGCGTAACATAAATAAGGACTAAGAATTCATTCTATTCAGCCTCCTTTCTAACAATGTTCTTATTTTCAGTATGGTTATTTTTTTAATCATAATAATAATTCTAAAACTTAAGTAAAATGTAACAAATATCATTAATTTCCTATAACATTAACATTTTAATTCAAGTGAACAAAAACCTTTAACAGTCGTTTCCGAAAGGTCTCGAATTTTCCAAATATGTACATTTCCGAACAATCGAAGGGACGCTCATCTGAAGCCTCCATCATCTCAAGTTGAGTTTCATTGTAACATTCACGGTAAAAGCTGTACAGGTTCAAGCATAACTACAAATATGTGAAAAACGTTATAATTGGACAAATTGGGTAACCTCTAACAAAACCTTTAGCGATCGAAATTATAGTAATTTTAAAAGTAGCTTAGAATACATTACTCTGTTATAAGTAAATCCATAAAGTTTGTAAAGAAATAAAATAACAAAAGCTTGAAAAAAAGTATTTTTGACATTTTATTTCTAAAAAAAGTGATTTTAAAATATAGCTTTTACGCTTATAAAGTTTTAACTACAAAAAAAATCGTGGTATATAATTAACTTACTCATACATTTTACGTAATGTCTTAATATATGTATTATGCAAGTGTTATATACCTTAGCTTTTATATTAAATTTGAGCTTATCTTGATTCCAAATGGTCTTTTTACCGCCGTTTGTCAGATAATCCATGCACATGTTCAAAATTTGATTTGTCACTTTAACTAACAGAGTGGATATCTGCTTAGTTGTATTGTAGTAACGAGAGGTTGCGTAAACCATTCTTACAGTATAGAGCAAACCGGGAATATACTGCTGCATTGTTAAAGGATCGCATCTACAATTATACAACCATATTTTAAATAACGACTGTTTTATAAAATGAAAATGAATGAAAGCATGAAGCTGAAAAAAGGACTTGACTCTACATGTTACTGTAAATATTTATTGTTATTCGTGTTGTTAGTGGAGTAGTATTCTGCCGTAGTTGGGATGTACCTAATGAGTAATGACATGTTGGTTTAAAAGAGTTGTCGGTTCAAATTCTACCCCGGGCAATAACTTGTATTTAATAACAACGCGTTGCAACGTATGTACCTTTACATAAATATGGATGTCAAACCATGGTAGTGTGTGTAACATTTATTTTATTAATATTTTGTATGCATTATTTTGAAAAGCTTTTGCTTCACGTTTTAATATATATATATACATACAAACATAGCTTCACTCTGTATCCCGCATATAGCAGGGTAGGCAGAGGGAACCTAGTGTTAAGACACTTTGCCACTCCAGGAAATGAAAACTTCCATTTCCTGGAGTGGAAATCAAACCCGCAACCTGTCGCGTTTACAGTCACACGCTTGTGCCTCTGTGCCACGACAGGCGTTTTAATATATAGATTTTATATTTTAGTATCTAATTAAATAAAGAGCAGCTACATAAATTATTATATTTATACCTGTATAGAGGTTCACAATATTTCTCTAAAGCATACAAATATTTCACGTTGTCGGAAGCCTCGTTATAATAATCCGTTACTTGATTGTCAATTAGCGCCCATTTCTGAAATATTAATGTTGCCAGAATAAATAATACCCTCATATTGACAAATTTTTACCCACTTCGTTAATACTTAATTTTTGCGTACCTTTAGTAGCTTAGATTTAGCACGAATAAGAGTATGTATATACATTTGACAAGGATCGCTTTTAATGTGTTCTATAATTGAAGTAAAAGAAGTAAGCTGACGACGCCAATGATCCAATTCAGCTAACGGCCCGATATTGGATGGTTCTCGACGCAACTGCTGACTTTGTACTAGAACCTAAAAGTTGAAAGCAAGGACGGAAAATAAAGTTACGATTATGATGTGTTTCTAAGATTATGGTAATCTTATCAATACACTTGGATTTGACTTTAAGGAAGCAAAACCATTTACCGAAACCGAGGATATAAAATTCCGAAACCATGCATCATCTACTCAAACGTTAATAGAAAATATGTAGTTACCTTTAATAAAAAAACATAGAAGAAAGAAGAAAATATTAAATGATTATTTTAGCTCCTACTACTACTAATTATAAATAATATAAAAGTAAATATAATCAATTTATCCATGGAAATAAAAGTAAGCACGCAATGCCCAAATTCGGCGGAAAGTGGGAAAGTCCTGCTATATGCAGGATACAGCGTGAAGCTTAAAAAAATAAGAGTAAGTAGGTAACAACCACTATAAACTATGTTTATATGCGATATACATTATTTATTTCAAATCTTCAAAACTGTAATCATATATTTTTTACCATCATTATCTGTTTCACCCACTGTTTTACGAATGAACAAATCTCTTCTAGTACATGAGTTTTTGTAATTGCTAATTTCATTTTTTCTTGATCAGCCAACTCTTCTTCGTATAGTAGTAAATTTATTTTAAACTTCGTACAACAATCTAAGTCCATTTTAGTTTCTGATAAAAGATGATAATTTTGTCAATTAATTTTATTATTTTTTTGTAATAATTATTTATCTATTTATATCAAATAGTAACTTACTGGCTAAGTAATCAATAAATAACATTATTTTGGATATATAGGACTTGATGATATCTTTACTCTTTGGGTTAGGAGGATTCAGATCTCCCCAAGCTTGACAAGCTTCTAATGCAGGGACATACACACGTTGCATTGTTTTAAATATGCCAGACACCACATTTTCAGTTTCTTGGTTCATGTCAAAAATTACCAAGTAAAAGTCCTAAAATTAGTTAGTTATGAAATCTATACTTAAAATAAAATATAAGTGTACAATATTTGGGTCCATATATTGTAAATAATAGAGATCTTACATCTGCGACGGTTTTCATATCAATAGCCTTATTTCTAATCCTATAACATGCTACGCACATCCCTTCAGTTCCTATAGTTGCCGCATCTGATATATAAGTTCTTTCCATCTTTCCCTTTTGATTTGGAACGAAGCGACCGGATTCTATTAAATATTAATAAATTTATTGAGCCAGGTCGATGATGAGAACACGCGTCAATAACATTAGTAAAAGAATTGGATGTAAATTACCCATTTTAAGTGGTGGTAAAAAAGCATCACAAAGAACAAAACAGCACCTGCCACCTTCGGTTAACGTACTATCTAAAACATCAATATGAATATCCGCATCATATACACCATCCTGTAATAATGTAGAATTTAATGTTACTTACATTATTTCATAGACAATCTTATTAAAAATAAATATATATATTTTAAAAAATACCAAGACATAGTCAACGGGTTTGTTTAAAAGAGCAGCTGCATTTTCCAATAAAAATCTACTTTGCGATTTTAAACCTCCGACTCGATTGCTTCGAGCTTCTTTTGCTTTGGCCTTGAAATAGTAAAAAAATATGTATTTTTTCTACATACTAAGGAAGTAAAATTAAACAATTTCTTTTAATTCATAGCTTTATTTACTTGTTTATCCTTGTAAGATTCATGGGCTAAATTCAAAGTACTCATAGACACTTTACTTTTCTTTTGAATGTCTTTTAATCGCGAGGACACATCAAGAATCGCTTCCAAAGCTGTCCTATCTATGTCAAGAACATGAGCAGAGGAAGCCTGTGCAACCGGATATATAGATTGCTTTCTTGATGCCCTTCTTATGGTCTCGTCTATTTTTACCGAAGCATGTTTTAAATCTTCATCGTGATCAATGTCTACGCCTTCAACATCATGTGTGCCCTGAGCTTCATCTGGTGGTACAGGATCTTTTTGGTCTTCAGGGACTTTATCGCCCGCTTCCTCCGACATTATTAAAATATAAAACTAAAAATTAAAAATTTAATCTTTTTGTCTTCATACAGCAAGAAAGATTATTATGAATCAAAATGTTTAATGACGGAATGTAATAATATCAATATATTTGACAATAAGCGATTCGAAATTTAAAGTTTTAAACAAATTTTTTTTATTAGTCGCCACCGTCATTTCAGTAGTGTGTCATTTTTAAAATTAACTTTCTTAATTTTTTAAATACTTTTCGAAATATTATTTATTTTTTATTAACATCCTAAAACATAATAAAATTTAAAGAACATTAAGCTAACTACTAACCACTAATCTCAAGTTTTATGCATAAATATTCTTTTTTCCCAGGTTGAATTGATTCTTAAAAATCGATTTTAGATTATCAATATTCTTTATCTTTATTCCCCACGGATTTCTTTCACATCACTATTGACAGCTCAAATTAAAATACGATATGTGTAAAAATAAGAGCGCGCCAAAATAATAATTTACAAAATCATCAAATAACATAAGAAGCAATAACTAACATTATTTACATACAAGTAAATATCGAGGAATGCGGCGCAATTGGAGAGGTCGTTATAAAAACAATTGGTACAGAAAAGCCAATAAAACAAACAATTCTTCAGATAAGAGTAGTGTTAACAATTCATCGTCGTCGTTATTGGCGTCAAATTCATCAAGATCTTCAAGAGCTCCAGCCAATCAACTACCCATTGTTATACCTATTCACTCTAATAAAAATGTGTGGAAAATATATTTTCCTTCCGAAGGTAATACGTTTGATAATAATACATTTAAATATTCAATGTACTAATACGTGCGACCCAGAAATACTTATAAATTATTCTTAATTTTAGAACAATCTTCAAATTCTAACATCTTAGAAAATATAAAGTGCTTTCAACATTATATAGAACGAAATAGAAGTTCGTTTGATTTGGAAAAAATTGATCTAACTCGGAGTGTGTCACTTGATATGCAGAATTTGTTAATTGATGAAGAATTTAAAAATAAATGGTCTACATTTCAAAACGAATTATTTGAAAAACCTGATGTAACATTAAGAATTTTGGAATATAGTTTACATGAGGTAAAGTAAAATGCAGCTGTTCTGATAATATTATGCATAACTTTAATCAATTTACTTCTATAATTAATGTTAATAAAATTATAAATTTTGCAGACCTTAAAATGTGAATCTCGTATCAAAGTTAGAATATTAAACCATGAACCTGTTATACCAATAGCAAACCTCAAAGTTAATTATTTTGGTATGTGTTTTTTTCTTGTTTTCAATTATTACATTCTGCATGTTTCTTTGTGTTATATTTATATGTGTGTCTTTCAGGTAAACTTGTAACCATTAAAGGTACTGTTATCCGAGTTGGTAGCATTGGCCTAATTTGTAATTCTATGGCCTTTGAATGTTCTAGTTGTCATAGCATTCAAGCAGTGATGCAACCTCAGGGGGTATTTACAGGTGTGTATTTGTATATAACCTGAACAGTCTATATAAATAAGGCTTAAGGCACATAATATTAATAAAATTCTTTATTTTTTAAATCTGTGATTAAATCTGTGATTGTGATACTATAATAAAGTTTATATTTATTTCAGCTCCAAACGTTTGTCATAGTTGTAAAAGTGGACATAAATTTGAACCCCTACAATCTTCACCATTTACAAATACTGTTGACTGGCAAGTAGCCAAGATTCAGGAAATCCAGTCACAGGTATATAAAAAATTAAACATAATTAACTATAAGAAATAAAGAAAATATCAAATATGTAATATTTAGTACAGTGGGACTGCATCTCACTGTAAACAAGAATGGTTGTAGGTTCGATTGCCACTAAGGGCACTAATTATATTTAAATTATTTTATTTTTTTAATTTTCTGCTCTGATAAGACAAAGCTGTGTTGAGTTTTGTCATTCAAAATGTAATTTTGGACATAATGAGGAGAACGGACATGTCTTGACATTACTTCCTTTCTGTCTGCCCTGCTATGCAGCATAAAGGGTAAAGCTAACAAAAAAAAAGAAAAGAATATATAGAGATAATTCAGAGTTAAAAATGTTGTAAATTTTCCAAAAAATATTTTATAGTTAATGCAATAAATAAATTATGATTTTATTACTTTTATTAAATACAGGGCATATCTGGATCAATACCCAGAACAGTTGAAATAGAACTACAAGGTGACCTAGTGGGCAGTGCTTGTCCTGGAGATGTACTTTCAGTCACTGGAATAGTGCAGGTGATTATGAAACATTAGCAAATGGGTTGGACAACTATATTTTTTTATAATTTCTGTACCTGCAACTTTGGTTGTTGATTATAAATATAAAACCTGAATAACCGTATATTTTTCTTTATCGAAGAAAATTCTGGGAAACGCCTCATCTATTTCTCTTTGGCAAGTAATTTAAGTGACATGGGTGTCAGTCAGTAACAAGTGTGTTATGTATATAAAGTACTTTTATTACTAGTGATTTTCCTGCTATATCTGCTATATCTTTAAGGGAAAGCAAAATTCATTTATAATTTGCAGCTTGTTTTATTGATAACAAAAATGAACAGTTGTTATTATTTTATACAAGTTGTTTAAAAATGAAATGTAATAATTCAAGAAATTCCTATTGTTATTTAATATTTTTTGTATAATATTTAAGGTGCGTGGTGAAAGTAAAGGTGGGGAAGATGGGCGTCGTGCAGCTAGACTCTTGCAACTCTATGTAGAAGCTGTTTCCATACACAGTCAAAGAAATCTTAGTAATCCAACATTGTCATTCACATTAAAGGACTATTATGCTATACAGGTAAATATATGCAATAAACATTATAATGTGTAGTTAATCATTATATTATTAATAAAATATAAGGCCATCGTAGCGCAGTGCGACAACGACTTGAAACGCGACTGGTTATGTGTTTGATTCCCAATGGGGGGGAATGACTATATGTAAATTATTTTCATTTCCCCGTTCTGGTAACTTCAACTTTATTTTGGCGCAGTTTTGACTTTCAATACTTATCACGCAATTCCTCGAATTTGGACGAAAGTGGAGATTAGAGTATTTTGACACAAGGTTATTCTATTTGCTATATGCACTAGATGAAGCATGAAGCTGAAAAAAAATAAAGCCACCAATTTAATAATATTCCAGGAAATTCATGCATCTGAAAATGTATTTAGACTTCTAGTACATTCCTTATGCCCAACTATATTTGGACATGAAGCTGTTAAAGCTGGCCTCCTGCTGGGCTTATTTGGAGGGACTGAGACAGAAAATGGAGCACGACCGAATCCTCATGTGTTAATAGTTGGTGACCCTGGCTTAGGGAAGTCGCAGTTGCTACAAGCAGCGGCACATGCTGCACCTAGAGGTATTATTTATACATTTTATACTTAATTTCAAAAAATCTATAAGAAGATATATTATACTAACATATATTTCAAAATTATTTTTTTTACGTGATATATAAAACTTTATTGCATTATGGATCAATGAGATAATGTTTAATTGTGTTTTATGTGGTGGTTAAATTTGATTGGGATACAAGGGCAATGATTATATCTAATATAAATAATCTATCTCCAACAGTTTGTTAAATTAGCTACTATAAATAGGTGTACGAGGTGTGTTCAAAAAGTAAGGTGACTTTGTATTTTTAAGAAAAAATATTTATTTATTTATCAATATTTATGTTGTCCCCTTCAAAGTAATCCCCCTCAGATACAATACACTTATGCCAACGGTTTTTCCAATCGTCAAAGCACTTCTCATAAGCACTTTTCGGTATAGTCTTGAGCTCTTCCAGCGATGCAGTCTTTATCTCTTCAATCGTTGCAAATCTCCGTCCTTTCATAGGTCTCTTTAGTTTTGGGAACAAGAAAAAGTCACATGGGGCCAAATCCGGCGAATATGGTGGCTGAGGCATGATTGTGGTGTTGTTTTTGGCCAAAAAATCTCTCACCAGCAAAGATGAATGATGAGCAATTTCGGAACAAACTTCGCTGACACACGTCTCATGCCCAAAACGTTAGAAAAAATTTCATGGCACGAGCCAAGCGATATACCAACATCCTCAGCAACTTCTCTGATAGTGATTCGACGATTTTCCAGAACAATTTTCTTCACTGCTTGAACGTTTTCATCAGTTGTTGACGTGCTTGGGCGTCCAGAGCGAGGCTCGTCATTGGCATCTTCCCGGCCATCTTGGAAGAGTTTGTACCACTTGTAAACATTTTTTTTACTCAGAACAGTTTCACCGTATGCCACTGTCAACATTTTAAGTGTTTCGGAGCACTTTATTTTATTTTTTACACAAAATTTGATGCAAATCCATATTTTTCGATAGCAAGAAATCGCCGAGCACGCAAAACACTTATAACCTTTACGCCTCTCCCAACCAAACAAAAAATGCTATACACTTGAAACTTGGTACAGATGTTCGGGAAGAGTGTACCAACATAACAAAATAAAAAAATCGATAATCGAAAGTACGTTGCCCGCCAAATTTCACAGTCACCATACTTTTTGAACACACCTCGTATATGTGTGTAGGTGTAAATGTGTGCATTGCGTTTTAAATATCTTAGTGTATTGAATGCAATGTTTGTGTGTAGGTGTGTACGTGTGCGGCGCATCTGCGTCTGCGGGCGGGCTGACGGTGGCGCTGGGGCGCGAGGCGGGCGGTGACTTCGCCCTCGAGGCGGGCGCGCTCGTGCTCGCCGACAGGGGCGTGTGCTGCGTCGATGAACTAGATAAGGTAACAGCTCTGTTGATTACTGTGCTTATACTTAAGATTCTTTAGAAAAAAAAATATTCGTACATTTGCGTACGTAGCGTTCAATTTAATGTATTTATAGGTATATATATATTTTTTTTAATTCACGCTGTATCCCGCATTAGCGGGGTAGGCAGAGGGAACCAGAGAACCTAATGTTAAGACATTCCATTCTCTTTCAACATTTCCGTTCCCCACTTTCCGCCAAATTGAGGCATTGCGTGTTGAGTGGCGGAACTCCACGCCTCGCTTTGCTTTGTTACCAAACCCATGAAATGAAAATACTAAATTTTACATTTCCTGGAGTGGGAATCGAACCCACAACCTGTCGCGTTTACAGTCGCACGCTTGTGCCTCTGCACCACGACAGGCGTTAAATTTATATGTATATTTTATATTTATATATGTATATTTTGTAAACAAATTATTTATTTATGTATATACTTTATTAATTAGAAATTATAATAAATGATTACATTTAGTAAATTATTTTTTACAAGATGATTTTCTAATTACTTGTATTTATATTAAAAATCAAGTCACTATATGTTGTTACATACAGTGACTTAATTTTAAACAGATTTCCAATTTCATGCTTAATCCTACTGTAAATAAACAGGGAATACTTAGTGTCAAAACACTCGGTTTTCTACTTGAACATTATTTGGAACATTCTATTTTCTTTTAATTCTGATCTTAGTTTTGGGTTTATTATTTGAATGAGCAACTTTTTTTAATATATGTATATTGAAATATGTCAACATTAAGTCAAATCGAAAGACAGAAGAATAACATCCACTGTAAATCGACTGGATTCAAATCCTAATTTGGAGAATGATTACATTTACATAAATTTTCGTTATTCCGCTTTGGTTAGACAAAACGGGTACCATGTTCCGGCACTCACTCCAAAAATAGAATACGGAGTGTTTTAACATAGGTTCTTACTGATTACCCTAAAAAAAGTGTAAATGGTGAACACAACCCGCAGATGGGCGCGCACCACAGCAGCCTGCTGGAGGCGATGGAGCAGCGCCGCGTGAGCGTGGCTAAGGGCGGCGTCGTATGTAGCCTCGCAGCGCGCGCTACGCTGCTGGCCGCCGCCAATCCCGCCAGCGGCTCTTACAACAGGTATATATATCTTTTTTTATGGATAACGGATGAGAAACGAGCTGAAGTCAGACCACCTGATAATAAGTGGTTACCTTCGCTCAAGAACATCTACAACACCAGAGACGTTGTAGATGCGTTGCCAACCTAGAGGATACAGATGGAAGGGGATGACAATGTAGTAGTCCGCTATCGGGACCACCACATTTTGGGGAAAAGATGGGTGGGAAAGAGGAAAACCTGGCTTACATGCCATCGAACCGGTACACATCATAAGATTTGGCGGTTCGTCTTTGACATGATAGTGGTCGCGAGCGAGACGGTGGACGAACCTCCTGCCACCAAACTACTGGGATACCCGCCTCTTACGGGATGCTACCCAGCAGCGGAGGGGAATTGTATTCTAACCCCGTCCCCTCACAGCGAAATATATATATCTAAATGTAAACACGATCGGTCCGGGGGTTTGATTCCATTCTGAGAAATGTGTATAATCAAATCATTTTATTTACTCCACTCTGGTAAGCCTTTAAGTTTCTACCCTCAACACTGCTTGAATTCAGACGAAAATGGATGAATTTAAGAATTAAGTATCTGGAAGTTATGTTTTTTTTGAGCTTAAAAGCTTCAAGCAGAGCAGAATGGCATGTTCACTTTGGTTTTGGTTTTCTTTGCATTTTTATTAAGTATACTCACTTTTAAGTAATTTCTTATGCCTCTTTTCTCTCATTTTATATAATGAGAGTGCAATGTGACAAAGATAGTTAATAATGTCTATAAACCAAAGATTCTATTACTACTATTTTCAACTCCTTGAAAGGCATCCTTATGTCTCTTACGTTTTATCTTGTGCTGTTAACTAAATTTATTGGCTATTTAGTATAAAATATGCTATTGGCTAAAAAGCCATAAATATAAATAACTCGTTTTTGTAAATAATATTTCAATTTATATTATTTCAGAGCTAAAACAGTTGCTGAAAATTTGAAACTGAATTCGGCACTTCTATCAAGATTTGATTTAGTATTTATTTTGTTGGATTTACCAGATGAGGTTTGACTTATAAATATTTATAAATTTATTGAAATATTTTTATTAAACGTTAAAAATACTTTTTGGAGAATAATATTTTTATTCTAGTTATACTCTTATAAGAGATCACTAAGAAATTTTACATGGAGTCAACAATGTCCTAACTGCGCAACTACTACACATAAATATTGACCTATTTTCATATTTAAAACTACATTCAAATATTTCATGTTTTTTTTTTCTTTTAGAAAGTAGATGCAATGCTATCGGAACATGTATTAGCTTTGCATTCCGGTTCAAAGAAACGGAAGCAAGATGGTTTTATGATTGATACTAACGTGAATATACAATCTAGCCAAACTGACCGCGACGCGTCGTTAAGGTGAATGATATTAAATACCATTAAATAAATATAATAAATTACCAATATTAAATAAAATTAACATCATCGTAGCGTAATGGGTATCGTCTGACTGCATACGCTATTGATTGTGGGTTCGATTCTCACTAGGGGCACTTGCACTTTGGTAATAAAATGGAACCTTGAGTTCCGCCATTTAAAATGTATCTAATTCGGTCGGAAAGTAGCGAAACGGAGTGTCTTGACACTAACTACTTTGCCAAGGGAGATAATTCATCAAACTGTTTTTTTTGTTAAATACCAGTTCTGTTGTTTCACATTTTAAGAAGTGTGTATTATTTAAAATCTATATATAGACAATGGACGTGTTTTTTATAAGAGCGCAGGCTAAAATCTTTTTGCATTTGCAATGTATATCCTTTTTTACAATTTATTTTAATAATTAGTGTTTAAATAATATTTGGAAATAACAGAAATAACAAAGGATGAAAAATTTATATATTTATAAACAAATCAAGAATATGAATTTAAAAAAAATATCTATGCATATAATATCACATTCTTAAGACAAAAATATTTAAAAAACACGATTTTTGTTTCACCAGACTAACGAAATAAAAATATTGAAATGTAATAAAGACCCCAATGGAAATTGAAACTATCAATAATAACGTGTGCTGTCAAAAATTATCGAACTGCGCCACAATGGTGTCTATGTCTAATTTTCTTTTGATAAATAAATTATGCCAATTTTTTTAATGTACCCTAAAGTAAAAGGCTGCGACTGAAGCCAGGCGAGGTCATCGACACATTACCACTAGTTCTACTCCGCAAATATATAGCATATGCAAGAAGATATGTACATCCCAAATTAAGCACGGAAGCTGCGAATATCTTGCAAGATTTCTATTTAGAACTACGTCATCAACATCAGGGGATTTCAAATGATGGCGCTCCCATTACGACAAGGCAGCTGGAAGCGTGTATAAGGCTTACACAGGTGTATAAGTGAAATATGTATTTTTTTTATATTAACACTACAGAACCACATTCATAATGGCAAATTTATGGTCTAATTTTGTGTTCTTGTTCTTAGTCTCAATGCAAATATTTTTTTAACAACTCTTATGTCATTTCTATATATATACAGTATACAGCCTAAAACATAGCCATAATAGAGCTCATGGTTGTAATGCTCCCAAGTCCTTATGGTTATTAACTTTTTATTTTAAACATTTTTTTACTCGCAAAATGAAATAAATGTAAGTATTCTTATCAAAATTATGTTACTAAATACTTATTTTTCTAACTTTATTATGGTAATTAGAAATGAAATAAAATAGATAATTAGAAATATATGTGAAATAACATTACCAAATTCTTATTTTTTATATATTATAACAGGCCAGGGCAAGGGTAGATTTAAGAGAAGAGGCGACTGCTCAGGACGCAAGTGACGTCATCAGCCTTATGAAATACAGTCTTATGGATACGTTCAGCGATGAATTTGGCAATATCGAACTATCCCGCTCTATAAACGGCTCTGGTGTCAGTTCAAGAAATAAGGTATTCAAATTTATTTTATTGTGTTTATGTATTTATAATGCACTATTGTTAACATTATTGACTTTGTGCACGCTTTCTCCATATAAATTTTACTTTATCAACCGCTCGTGGGCTGCCTAAATCCTAATTCTCGCTAAGTACCGGCTTAGTTGCGAAAACAGTAAATTTTAATATACGAACGGTGAATAGTCGATAGCTAAAAGCTGATAAATAGGTAATAGCGGTCGATAAACTGTTAACTTTATCGTGAATCAAATGTTTATAGGTATATATAATATAAACATTTGATACACGTCTGTACACATCACTTAGTAAAAAGGGGTCTAAAGAGTTTCTTCACATATATGTCGTCAGGGCCGTATTATTAACCTCGTCATTTGACATAATGGGCGTATAAAATGGGTAATCGAACAAAGAGACAGAGAACACAATTAACACAAACACAATTCACAGTTTTATGAACACGGTTATAACTAAACGTAGGTAACAGTTCCTAGCTTGGAGGAGAACCGATCCCGATGACGACCAAATGGTAAGTCCCTCTTGGTCCGACGTCACCCCACCGGCTAGACTCTGTTGTAGCACGAGCCAATCGC
The DNA here is from genome assembly GCA_033558755.1 of Philaethria dido. Classification (NCBI taxonomy): domain Eukaryota; kingdom Metazoa; phylum Arthropoda; class Insecta; order Lepidoptera; family Nymphalidae; genus Philaethria; species Philaethria dido. The sequence goes on from JAKGSA010000137.1 coordinate 778,316, forward strand.
AACACTGCGACGGTGCTGCCATCCACCGGAACTCGTGTTTCGTTCAGTTATCGGTCCGTACTAATAACCGTCTCCGACATATATTATGTGTAATATGTGAATAGATATGAATGAATATATACCTACCGAACTAACTTCAAGCTTTATCCCTAGCGGGGTAGTCAAAGACAACGGAGCGCCAAACGGTACGATCCCTGCATACCTCTTTCGCCTCGTCCACAGTCATTAACCTCTTTATGCATGCCCTCCGGGGGGTCCTCATGCTTTTTACGTGACCTTCCTCCAGTATCATTGATACTGTGTTCTCGAAGGTCAACCGAGGTCTCCCCCTACCTCTTACCGCTCACCTTTGCTTCATATATCTTTCTCACCTTTCTTTCATCACTCATCCTCTCGACGTGCCCAAACCACCTGAGCACGTTCTTCTTCATTCTTACTATAACATCCTCGCTTATACCTGTTGTTCTAAATATCTCTTCGTTGCGGATTCGGTCAGCCAAACTGACTCCGCATATTCTCCGAAGAGATCGCATCTCTACAGCCTTCATCTTTTGACAAACCCACGCGTCGGTACCAGCACTGCATTGTGTACAGCCATACGTGCAGCTACGCTGACGTTCCGCCGTCCCATCAATGCAGACAGCGCACCGTTAATCCTGTTACCGGCAGCAATACGCCTTTCCACATCCATATCGTATCTTTCGTCTGTGCTAAACATACTTCCCAGGTATACTACCTTATTCACTTGTTCTAATATCTTTCTATCTACAGTTATCTTGCATTCCGTTCCGTTCTTTCTACATCTCTTTCAAACACCAGAATCTTAGTTTTGCTCGCATTCAGGCTTAGACCATTACTTTCACAACCGTCTTTCAAATTAGTGAATATATAGACTTTTATTATTATTAATTTATCGTTTATAATATACCTTACTACAGGTTTTTGTGAAACAGTCGACCATCGTCTGATTATAAATTGTAAAAGCAAAAATAGTGAGTTCAATTCTCCACTCGGGGGAATGATTATATTCCATTTATTTTTACTTCCCCTCTGGTAAATGCAGTACGCGCCATTGAGTTCCGCCATAAATAAAACACTTTGTCTCGAGATTGGGGAAAAATATTTTATGTTTATCCTGCTATGCGCGCAAAATCGCGAATTTAAGAAAACATAATACAATAATACAATTATTTTGTCCATAGGTAAAACGATTTTTAGATCTATTGAGTCGGCGATCTCGTCAATTAGGTAAAGATATATTCACAAAACAAGAACTAATACAAATACACAAATCTGCTGCCATTGCTGGTGATCCAAATGATTTGATAGAAGCCATGCACATACATTCTTATTTACTCCTCAAAGGATCTAATACTTACCAACTTGTAGCAATTTAAATGTATTAAATGAAAACATTTTGAATTAAAAAATATTTAAAAAACTTCTATTTCATTGTTATTGTATAATATATTATTATTATTATAAAAAATATACCTGAGCATAATGTAAGTAAAATATGCAAAATAATTGAGTAAAATATTAGTTATATAAGGAAAACTAAATCGAAAATCTGAAGTAAATGGTGATTTAATACTGAGTAATTTGTTTAAAATGTACCTTTTTTACAGTAATAGTAATCGAATTGAATAGAATTGTAGAAAAATGTTTTATTGTCTCAAAAAATAGAAACACAGTAATGAAAAAGGCATAAAAATATATGATATCACAATATTTAATATAAAAAACTTGTATAAAACATTTTTTATGTGTTTTAACCACCTCTTGAAGGCACTTGCTCCAAAGCCATAGACACATGGCAGCAACAATATAAAGATCCTATCAGTATTATAGAACTTAAAAGTGATGGTTGTGTAAAACTTTCAAAAAATAAGTCACCAACATCACTACCACCAAATAAATAAAAATTTGAGATGGCAGACAATGCCAATAAAGGTGAGCACAAGAAAGCAATAAATCTGGTCTCCATAGCCTCAGTTCTTAAAATACTTATTCTAAACCTTGTATACATATCATGTTTTGAAAGAGTTTTTCCAATGTGTTCTAAAGTAATGCCTGAGTAATTTAACATGGACCAAACAAGTATGTGCCACACAGTTCCATGCCATATAAAAATAAATAAGAATGTTGCAAGTGATGCCAACAGTTTATATGAGATCTTCGGCAACTTACAATATTGACCTAATATAGTGTAGCCTGGCTTGTAAATGTATCTGAAAAGTAATATGTAATTAGTGTTTAGTGTGTTGCAAGACACTCTACAAAAATATATGTAACATTGAACACTGTAATGAGAACAGTAAAATTAAAATTGACTAGAATTTCTAAAAGAAATAAGTACAAAATTGTTCAAAGAATAGATAGATAGAAAAATATTATATTCATTTTTTAACATTGATACTAACTTCACCAAGAATCTGTAAAGTCCAACATCAAAATGCTTCCACATTTGAGAGTAAACATGAATTCTGGCAATACACCTTGGTGTTGGAGGTGGTTCCATATTGTCAAGTCTAGCGAAAGCTCCAGCAATTCCATAAGATACAACATATTTCATATGGAACTCCAACCCCATCCACAGACCTCCACCACATAAAGCTATTGTTGGTAATTTTCTTACTAACTGAAAATCCACTATATATAATTAAAAATTGAATACTTTATTCACATTTTATAAAAAATATATTTCAAACATACCTGCATGTCCTTTTGCATGGCAAAAAAATAAATATAATGGAATGTTAAATCCAATATAAAAGTATAAAGCTGGAAAAATGTCATATCTATTGCAAATCTCTTCAATCTGGTGATTAAGTTTTTTCTTTTAGTTGTAAAACTTTTTTCAAACTCTTCATAAAGAATAACTGGGCCAGTATATAAAAGTGGTAAATATAATATGTAACTGAATAAGTTTACAACATCATGGCAAGTCATAATATTATCCTTTTTCTCAATAAAATCTAAGGAATAACTTATGCATCGTAGTTCAATCCATGCTACACTAAACAATATAAGATATACTTCCTCATCTTGCATATCATTGTGATCCAAAATGTTCCAAAAATAATACTTATATTTTAATGAATTATAACTTAAAAGTAATAGTATGCTTGTGATCCAAATACTTAATTTTCTTCCACCACATAATAAAATTAATGCATACATCACAGGTTGAGCAAAGATTATCAACATTTGTTTATATCCCATGTAAACAATGACAAATATAGTGCTAGATAAAACAAACCAATATTTTAAAAAGGAACTGCATATTGTGTATATAATTTCAGATATCACAAATTGACACATCATAAAATACCAAGAGGTATAAAAAAAATATTTCCAACTACTCCATTCAATATCTGAAACATCTTTCAGTCGTCCAATAAAGTTCCAACCTCTTTGTAAATCATTGAGCGAGAACAATAGTTTTGCATCTGTTTCTAAGATATCTGCATAAAAGAAATAGTTTTATAGTAAAAAGGAACAAAAATGTTATTTTTTTTAATATTTACATTGAACTTAAAATCCTACCTTTTTGAGCTTCGAACAGCTTTGATAAAGAGTATATGTTTGCGAATATCCATAGAAAAAAATAGACATACAATTCAGTACACGAAAATTTTGATTTCATTTTATTTATAACATTAATTCTTGTATGTAAGTTGAGTAAATATTAACTATATACATTTAATTTTTAAAATTTTGCCGGTTAAAATATTACCGCGATAATTTAGATTTTATGAATCTCGTCATGACACTGACACTTGACGAAGTTTAGTGTTGACAAATGAAAGGGCAATTGACAATATATAAATTCTAATAGGCATGTATCGTTTATATCGAGATTGAACGAATCGAATCAAGTTTTACATTATCCACTGCAATATTAAACGTATATTGTAATTCTATAAACTGTATACTATATAATTAATAAATTGTATGTTATCAGCATGACTTACACTATGTTTAATTTTTGTTTAATTGAAATAAATGAAATTAACAAAGAAATTTATATTTATGATATTTTATTTTTCTCCATTAGTAAAAAGAAACAAAAAGTATTTTCAAAATTCACTTGTAGTCACTAGTTACTCACTTATTAATCTATGACAATCGTGGTTAAGTCAAGAAAGTTAAATTTTCTTTTTAACTTTATATTTCAACGTAATAAAAAAAAATTAAACTTAAATAAACATAAAACAATAAAAATAAACTATTTATAATTTAGCTTTGAACGCATTCTTTTCTTGTTGATGTTTACAAATTGAGTTGGAAAAGGTACGTAGAAACTTTTAAAGTGCATCAGTGTGTTCTACTTTTCTTATTCATTCGATGTCTAATTTCTCATACGTCAAGTTTATAGAGTATACTCAAGTTTATTCGCGGTTGTCTTAGTCACAAGTCACAACTCGTTTCATTATTAAGCGATAAACAGTTATATCTGTCTAGGGTCTAGACCTCGTACTATGATTGTGCTTGAATCTTTTGTTTATATTTAGTTAATGTTTATATTACATTTAATATTAAATATATAAAAATGGAAAGTCCTATTTATTTTATATTTTTAGTTTTAATGTGCTGTAGTGTACAATTAAGTGAGTATTTAAATTATTATATTATTTAAGGTCATAGCTAAGATGTCAAAAGTCAAGGATGTTTATCTAAACATGAGATATAGCCCTATAAATACGTTATCATTTAAAAGTATCAAAAATTATTAAAAATAATATTAAACTACACGGGTACTCATTAGTGACGACCTCTAAAATGATTATTTACTCAGACTTGGCGAATTAGTTTTGTATGTCACGGTAAAAATTTCACAATACAAAAAGGAAAGGTCATGAATTCTGTGTATTTATGTTATTGTCTTTTACAACAGAAAAGATCATTCCAATAACGGCTGTTTCTACACAAAATGAATGACGTAAACAAATGATGGTACCTCAAAGATATTTTTTTTAAAATATGACATATAGTATACTAATTTAATATTTGTGACTAGATGTAGGATAAATAACTTTATAATAATAGAATTTACATACAATTACTTTCGCCCACTTATATAAATCTTGTAATTAATGTTGAGGACAAGTTCCAAAATTAAGCTATTTAAGCTCACTAAATAAAATACAAATGTTACTTTAAATATTTGGAAAAGGAATACTTTAAAATTGTTCACACAAATAAATATTAGGATTTCTGTGTTTCAGGTTTTGGTAAAGGCCAGCGATACAATCCGAGTAGCGATTTTTTGCTGCATGAAGGTGGTCTTACACCCAATAATAAAAATGCATATGCAACTAATTTTCCAAGTCTGCCAAATCCAAAACCCAATGTTGTATCGACAGAAGCTACCAATATCAATTCTCTAAGTACTTCAAAACAACAACCTTCTGGTAAACGGGACTATGTTGCGCCACAGCCGCCGACATCGAAGCCAGCAGCGTCAACTCCAACTACACCTAAAGGAAATCCTAGTACAAAATCAAGTAGCACATCAAACGCACCTAAAAGAGATTATGTAGCTCCTCAATTTCCAACTTTAAAACCCGTTGGAACATCACGTCAGCAACCAGCTATGATTACGACGCCCATGCCCTCAGGTTCACCGAAAAGAGATTACGTAAATCCGAAATTTGAAAGCGCTCAAAAAATGCCAGGAAAAGTTAAAGATCTTATTAATTTCTACGACAGTAAGCCACTTGGTGGTTCTACGTCTCCAAAACCGCCAAGTTATAGTTCAATTTTATCAAAAAATAAAAATCATCAAGTTGCTGATAAGCCCAGTACCGCTTCACCACCGACCATAATGACTGCCCCTAAAAAGCCCGTTGTTGTAAATAGTAATTCACCTACAAATGCTATACGAAATCCTACCCTTCCTAGTTCTATAGTCAATAATCAAGGTCAAGGAATAAACTCGAATTCGAATGGTCCAACTGATGCAGAATTGCAAACCGTGAGTGAAGAATTGCTCCGTAAAGATGTAAACAACGCAGCGAAGTATATAACGATTAATTATCAAGAAAAAACTACTTCTATTTCAAAAGACGACAAGGCTCCTTTGCCGTAAGTATTCTTCGAAATGACTAAATCCTTAAAATCACTTTAAGGATTTAGTCATTCACATAAGGCTAATTGATGAACTAGCGTTGCTGAATTGTATACTGGCATCCCATTTATTTTATGTAAATGCGTCATGAGAAGATAAATAAATATAGGTTTATAGACTTTTTTAAATAAAAAACGATAATTGTTAACAAGATTAAGAAATAGCAACTATGGTCATTTAATCAACTCGACAACCAAATCCCGAAATTCCAATTACTTACAAGTTTGCGCAACGATTTGATTACTGTAAATATTGGACTTAGTAATGAGCAACAATGAAGATCAAACAAAAATTTAGCTTAGTTTTGTCGATTTCTAATTTTCTGATATTCAGTAACTTATTTCACTATAACAAGCATAAAATGCCTACATATATAACGATTAAACGTAAACAATATATCAATCTATAAGATAATGATGTTTATAAAGTCATTTTTGTTTGCAGATTGCTCACTATTACACCCGACGCATGGAATATTCAGACCGTACAAAAATTTTTGCCCTTATTAGATAACTACGAGCGTGATACTTTAGTGAATGAATATGTTACAGCACAGGTAGATAAATATTAAAACATTTTACCGTATGCGAGTATTAAAATATGTTAATAAATAGTAATAATTTAATATCATATGCCCGTTACAGGAAAAGAATGAGGAAAATGCGTTTATGGATGCCATTATGGCTACCAGTGTGATACGTCATTTAATGAATTTTTTGAAAGATAAAGGTAAACATAAAAGATTTAGCAAAATGAGTCATTGCATTATAGTTAATACGAAATATAAATATTATTTGTTATTTTTACAGGATACGTTTCGCCCGATCCTAAGCAACAAAGAGATTATTTAAAACAGATGTGGTTTGGTTTGTACTCGAGGGGTAAAGGCAAAATTAGTAGCTCTGGTTTCGAACATGTATTCGTGTCTGAACTTAAAAATGGAGAAGTATCAGGTATTTTTATTATAAATAGTTTTTAAAAGAGTTACATAATGTAAAAATTAAATATATTTTTTTTATTATAGGCTTACATAACTGGGTATATTTTTCCAAAGAAGAAGAAGCTAATCGAATAAATTATTTAGGATACCTGAAATACGCCGAATTAAGTGATGTAAGGAAATTGGAATAAATAGTGCAATTTATACACACAATGAAATCATTTGTATGTTTATAATAACATTTTAACATAAATATTCATCTTGTATTTGATTCGTTACAGAAAGGGGCTGTGATTAAAATGCATTTCAATCAACAAGGAGTTGATAAACCAGTGGACACGATGTTTATTGGGACATCACCTGAATTAGAAATGGCGATATACACTTTATGTTATGTTACTCGTGTTGATAATGACTGCAATATAAAGCTGGGAAGCAAAGATGTCAACATTATTACTCACAACTACAGATATCGAAGCAAAAACTTTATAGGCAGTGCTTATCCTCAAATATGAAATTAAGTAATATATAAATGAGGTAATGCCGAAATTAATAGATTTATATAGATTTTAATTATTAAAGAGAATATTTTCTTTATCACAGCTTTTATTTAAATACATTTTATATGTTATATTATTATAGTATATGTTAATACCTACCTACTTATAAATATTATACTTACTTTTTTTTAAATGTAGGTGTTTATAAATCATTTAAAATACACATCGACATCTCCAACGTAGGTTATTGCGTAGTGCTATAAAAAAAGGAACAAAATAAATAAAAAATTGTTAGGAAAAATGAAAGATCAACACTATAATATACTATTTTTTAAGATTATTTTTAATAAAATTGCGAAAATGCTACTTTAATCTAAATTTAAAGGTGTTTGTGTCAGTTTGCCGACACATTGAGTTTAGGAAGTGCAACGCAACTATATTGCCTGAACGGTGAAAAACTTTTCATTCAAAAAATATTTTATCAATTATAAAAAAGGAAAATTATGTCGCCTTATGTATGTACATACATACATAAGGCGACATAATAACAAACAAGTGCAAATTACACACATTCATTTTCATTTTTTGCATTTACGATGTACGGTGGCGTAACACCTTACGTACGTAAATATGTTGGTGTGAAAGTAAGAGTGTGAAAGTTTAGAAAACTAGAATGAAAGGTTAGGTTTTGGTAAGAGATTATATAATTTTTTCAACAATATAGTTGATTTAAATTACTTAAAAAAAATACAAATCTTCATAACCATAGTACTCATAATTTGTAGTCAATATATGTACCATAACTTCGGTAAATGTACTATTATAGATTTGATATTATAACGACATAACAATATATTAAGCCCTAAGGTGTACGTAGCCCTCTTTTACTAAGTAAATTTAAAAGTATATTTCCTTTTATTACATTTTTATAAAAAAAAATATTAAAGTGTGATACAGGAGTTACAAAATGATGTAGTTTTGGTTTTCGTTTTACGTATTTTTATTTAGTAGTATAACTATAATGGCTACTCTAAATTATTACCAGTGTTGCTATACAAAAATTTTGATACTTATTAAAAATGATTAATCTATATTTTTTTTTTTCAGTTTAATTTTACCTATGTATATTTATATTTCAAATGCTAGTTAGATTATAGATATTATTAAGTAGCATAATTCATCTTCAGCATTAATAATATAAATATTTAATATTGCAATACTAATCCAATCAGAAATGAGAATTTAGACTGTGACTTAAAATAAAACGCTATGCACGTGTGCGCGTAAAAATGTTTCCCGCAGAAAAGTCGTCAAATTATGCAACGACAATCATTTGTTTTTTAATCGCTACTACCTGGTGCTGTTAAAATGTTATTATATAAATAAATCACTTTTTATACGTAGAGTTTCAATTGATTAATTAAATAATAAAGCAAAAATGAATTTGTGTAGTACCTTATTCCGTAATATTTTAATCTCAAAACACAATTTATCAATTAAAAATGTTAATAAAAGTTACTTAGTGCCTATAAATAAATATTCTACACGTGAACTTTTAAAAGAAGCTTATTGCCGCACAAAATTAAAATGTAAATGTAAGTATGCATTGAAAATACCTAGTACGCTTTTCAGTAAATGTAGTTACTATATTTCACATAATTATTAATTTTCGAATTTGTCTATTTTTAGCTAAAAAATTGCCTCAAGATGTAAATCCGCAAGGAGTATTTGCTTGTAATGAGTTAGATCTTTCTGAAGTTAAAGTATATGGTTTCGATTATGATTATACACTGGCACACTACAAGCCTTCTCTAGAACATTTGTTATATAATCTTGGAAGGGATATGTTACTGGATAAATATAAGGTATTTAGAATGTATTCTGTAATTGTCTCTTAAAAAAATTGTATGATAGAGCAAGTAAATCACAACCACATTCAATTCTTGAATTTATGAAATGTGAACAAAAAATATTTTATAACATTTTAAAATTATTTCTAGTATCCCCCGGAAATATCACAATTAGAATATAAGCCAGATTTTGCAGTCAGAGGCTTACATTATGATATCGAAAAAGGTTTACTTTTGAAATTAGATTCATTTCTTCAAATACAATTCGGTGCAGTATATAGGGGATTGACACCAGTCTCTACCGAGGAAGTTCTTAAGATATATAAAAACAGAATAATACCAATAGCTTATGTTGAAGGCGACACCAGAGTTCATAAGGTGAGTTCTTAAATTATTAAGTTATATTATTATTTTTAATAAATTTAGTATAGATAGTACTTTAATGTGATATATAAATACATATTTGTTACATATCAAGTGATTTATCCTTACACTAACATTTAATAAAACAAGAGCACTTGTAAGCAATCATTCATTTGTGCATTCCCCTTGCAATACCGTCTAATACCTACAAGGTCCAAGTGACATGATAATAAACTAAACTAATGCACCACATATGTTTATAACTCTCATATAGCACATATGACTATCAGATTTTATATCTTGCAGTATATAAAGAAAAGAAAGAATTACAGGTATTCTGACCCACTTTTTGTGCATAAGAGCTTAAAATTTATAGCTATGTTGACTAATATGGCAAATATTTACAGCATAGCGATTTATAAACACATAAATATTGTTTGTGTTTGTAGACAGCAAATAGTAGCAGCTACAATTAAAATAATTATTCATTGTTTAATAATTTTGCTTGCTCAAATACCCTAAGAGTCATAACACCTCTTTGACTAAAAAATATTGTTCTCTTATTAAATATTATATTAAAGCTAGAACTAGATACTGTTTATAAAACAGTATCTAATTTTTGCTTTAATATAATATTAAGCTTACACTTTAAAATAAAAATAAATAAAATTGCTCAATGTGTTCTATGTTCAGTATGAAATTACTTTAAACTGTATCTTATAATTAAAATTATAGAACAATATAACAATCTAAAAACATCTAGATCGATAAGCAAGCAAACATTTTAGAACTTAACCACAGCTGTTTTAAACAGCAATGCTTTCATAAAGATATTTGAAACAATAGACATTATATATTTAGGATTTGAATCCAATTTATCTCGAAAACAACATAATCTGTATGCGCTACACAACTATAAAGAACTAGTAGACCTGTGGAACATAAAACATGAGTTGCCATAGCAATGTGTATGTTGCTTTCAACAAACTTGTTTCTACTGCATTAATCTAAAAATTCCTGCACTTTTCTCTATATAAACTTTTAGTGTATCTAATATCTACTTCTTAATAGTCGTCAATTTTCGTATAAAGGGATTTGGTATATTAATACCAAATCCCTTTCTACGAAAATTTATTATTATTATTTAAAAATATCTACCCCGAATTAACACGGAAGTTTATGGCTACACCATTCATTTTGAAATTATATAGTAACTCGGGAATTTATTCATCAGAGAAAATATTATTACGTATATGATGAAAAATAACAAGATATTAATGGCTTTAAAATAAAAAGGAAATTTTCAACTATGATCCGGGAATCGATCGCTTTGGATCTGTAAAGAATTACATGAAAAAGAAATACATATAAATATTCAGAAAAATTCAAAAACAAAACTTGTATAGGCTTTGGAAAAATTACTCAAATGTCATGTAGTAAAACTATACGAACTTTGATCATGTAAAAAAATTGTTACCCTTTAATGGTTTCCAAAGATAATTAAACGAAACGGTCTCAATCACCAATTTCGCAATTTCCCTTTCATAGTGAAGTTTACACATATTTACGAGGATCTGCTTTACGTAGCTTTGAAAAGTATACACTTTTTGTACACATTGTTATCTAAAAATAAGTAAGTATTATACAATGTACCCTGCGTTTACTTTTAAACAGTTTCGCCCTACAATTTTATTTACTTCAGTTTAATATGATACAGCAAAAAGGTACCAAGGAAATAACCTTGGTCGAAAATAGTTGACATTATATTAATTTCGTGGCGAAAAAGTTTTATTAGTCCTAATTACTTTGTAAATATCGTTGTGTACAGAATACGGCACATACATATATATGTAATACACATACATATCTAATGTAGGCCATTTTTTAAGACTTCAACTTCTTGACACTGAATAAAGGACAATGAATTAAATATTTGTTTATCTATCATATAACATTGAATGTAATATAAGATCGTCGTCGGTCGTCAAAACAAAAAATCCGGTGGGAATGAGAGATATAAGTATTTGCAAAACCTGTATCGTATCATACACTGGTTTTAAGTAGAAAACAAATACATCATCTGTTTATTAACAGCTAAAAACTATAAAGCATTGAGACAAAATTCGTGTTTTTACTTAACTATTTCTGCTCAGAGCCCATAATTGGACTATATTTTGGAATGAAATCTATTTTTTTTAACTTCACTCTGTTTCCCGCATATACTAGAGTAGGCAGAGAACCTAGTATGAGATCCTCCATTCCGAACTTTCCGCCGAATTGAAGCATTGCGTGCTAAGTGGCGGAATTCAATGCCGCGTTGCCTTGTTACCAAATCTAGGAGATGAAAATACTGAACTTTTACATTTCCTGGAGTGAGAATCGATCCCACAACCTGTCGCGTTTACAGTCCAACGTAAAACGTAAAAAAAAAATATAATAAAATATTTTCTGTTTCTATTATAGTTATGATTTTCTCAATTTTCTTAAAGCACGGCGTTGGGGTCCGTTGAAAATAACGCCGTGCACAAGAATTCAAGTACGTTAAGATATAATGGAACTTTCTAGGACTATTCAGGGAATTTTGATAAATATGTAAAGACAAAAATTAAGGAATATAATCTTTACTTAAAAAAGTATCATACAAAAGTAGGTGATTGAAATATATTTTTTTTATTTCAGACTAACAGGTCCAAAATGGTGCATCTGGCTGATTTGTTTTCAGTACCCGAAATGGGCTTACTGTGTAATGTTGCAGAATATTTTATTAAAAATCACATCGATTACCATCCCGAGATCCTGTTTTTAGACGTGAAGGTAAGAAAATAAAATAAGGGTTTTAGGAGTACATATTTAAGTAACATAAAGGGGTACGGTATCGCTTACGGTATTCAAGTTGCGATAATATGTAATGTAATATTCTATTACAACCACAGAGTTGTATGCTTGTTGTATGCAAATACTACGTTACAGTGGTTTTTTATTTCCACATTTGAGAATTATAATTCTAAATAGAATAAGGAGTATTTTTGTAGATTTTTTCAGGTTCCTAATGTGTACGAGTATTATTATTTATTACAATTAACTTGCTATAGTTCGAAAAAAATAATATTTTATAAAACAGCTAATGTTATATGAATGAAGTATCTGATTTGTATAATCAAAATATTTATTAACGTATATTTGTTAACGTTTTATGGGACCTTACTTATAAGGAGAGAAATAAACGCGAGCGACAATATGTAAAAATTAAAAACGTGTTTCGTGATAAGAAATCTTACGCTTCTATCGTACATAATTAATTGCCATGGACGATTGTATCGATTGTATATATAGTTAGGTACATATAGGCAAGATGTCAAATATACGACAACCGCGTGATGGAAAATATTTGCAAGACGTAAATTAAATTCTTATACACAATCTCAAAATGTTTTTAGATAGTTCAGTACTAATTAAAATCTTATATAAGCTATGCTTAATCTTTATCTTCTATACATCTTCATGATGCATCGATGTGACGATCTAATGTTTTAAGATAGCCATTATCTTTTGGGACCAAGGTAGAAATATGTAGCAATATTATTTACCTGACCAAGGGAATACTTATGAATAATTTTACAGGAGAATTTAAAGTTACAATTGATACCAAATGTTTGGAGTCAAATTATAAATGTACCTATTTTTTATTGCTTTATAAAATATATTTAAATGGCATTTATTTTTTTTGTTTTATAAGATATATTTGATACTTTCAGAATTCTGTACAAAGCTGTCATCCGATAATGCACAAGATCGTAGCACAAAACGTAGAGGAATATATACGACCAAACTCGGATTTGAAAAAATATTTCCAGATATTACAAGAAAGCGACAGAAAATTATTTTTAGTTACGAACAGTCCGTATCATTTTGTGTAAGTTGTTCTTGTTTGCTTTTATTAACTTATTATAAGTAGACAGCTAAAAATGTTTTTAATTGAATTTTTAATTACAAAATAACAGAAATGCTGGTATGGAGATGCTGGTTGGCTCAGACTGGCGGGATTTTTTCGATGTGGTCATCGTGAACGCAAATAAACCTAAATTCTTCACTGAGCACTCTCGCCCTATACGAGTGTTTGACAAAAACGCTAATACTCATATTTGGGAGAAAGTTACTTCCTTAGAAAAAGGAATAATTTATTATGAGGTTAGATATAATTTTGATAACATAAGTTATTTTTTATATGCTTGCGAAAGGTAGAAATATATTGTATAGATATAAAGTAGAATAAAATCATTACTCTCGAAATTTCTAACAAATTTCTACAATTAAATAGAATTATTTTGAAAGTGTCTTTCTATTGAATGAAAACAATAACACGTATGTTAATTCCAAATTATATGTTTACAGCGGGCTTAAAATATTTATTGATTTTAAAAATGATATAATTTGACATTAGCATCTACTAGATAATTTTTTGAGTAATCTATACTAATATATAAAGCTGAACAGTTTGTTTGTTATTATAATAAATTGTGAGGCTGGAAAGGCGAAGGAATCGCAATTGTGAATTTAATTTAAATATTGATAATAGTGTAACCAGATCAAATCAAGAAGTTGCGTGTGCATTTGAAAAATTCTTCGCTGATATTCCGGTTTCAACAACTAAAACTCTTATATCTTCCACAACCGTCGCTGAATCATTGCTTAAGGGGAGCGTACAGAAATGTGAAGTAGATTTTAAATTTAAATTAATCAGCTCAAGAGACATTGTAAAGACATTTCCTTTCCTTTAATTCCCTAGATATCAAAAAAACATCGGATCTATGAGGTATTTCTGTGCAGCTGATTAGTTATATAATAGACGCTATTGCTCCTTACCTTGCGAATATATTCAATAATTGTATAGAGTATGGTGTGTTTCCTGACCTGATGAAATTTAGTAAAGTCATACCGATATTTAAATCGGGTAGCACATCAGATCCCAATAACTTTCGACCAGTATCTGTGCTACCCTTATTCAGTAAAATTTTTGAAAAAAATATTTTAAATCAAATATTACTGCATTTTGATTAACATAATCTTATGCATGAAAAACAGTATGGATTTACTAAAGGTCGTTCTACTGCTGACGCTGGTATAAATCTTTTAAAAAGTATCTATGAGGCTTGGGAGGAATCGCAGGATGCTCTTGGCATATTTTGTGACCTTTGTCCTGCAGAAGCGAGCTATTCGTGCAATCTATAACTTAGGCCCTAAAGATTCCTTAAGACAAAAATTTAAGGAAATTAATATTTTAACAGTTGCCTCTCAGTACATCTTTGAAAATGTACTGTATGTTAAGAAAAATATTAATAATTTTAACAAAGTTGGCGATGCACATCATATAAATACAATAAATAGGCTTAAACTTGCAGCACCTGTAACTCGATTGCATCGAGTCCGCAATTCTTTTATGGGACAATGTATATACTTTTACAATAGGATCCCAGAAAACGTCCGAGAACTTTCCATTTTACAATTTTAAAAAATTGTAAAAAGACGTTTGTGTGTTAAAGGTTATTACCTAATTAGTGATTTTATAAATGATAACACACCTTGGGAATGAAATGCTCGCTCCAGTCTGTTTCAAAGGTATCATTGCCATTATTAAGAATTGTAAACCATTGTCGAATATAAAAAAAAAAAAAGTCCCGCTGAGTTTCTTGCGCCGGTTCTTCTCAGGTCTGAGGCATTAAATTTAGTGAACCGGTGGTAAATTATTTGACGTTTAAAAAATGAAGCATGTAACTTCTTATTTTGAATAAAATTATTTGACTTTGACTTTGGCTATATAACTTCACGCTGCAACTATTAGGAGCAAAGAAATAATGGAAAATGTGGAAAAAACGGGGAAAATTATTCATCCTTGAAGACTTCCGTTGCGTGCGCTGCGAAAACGGTTCAAGATATCAAAAATATATGTATCAAATAATTATTCCTCTTGAACTGATCTAAAAAAATGTCCGCGACAGTATATGTCTATTTTGTAAGATTAACTCACTAGGACCGTTTATACGGTAATCAAATTTGGTCGAAATTAGTGCATTATTTGTTATGAATTGTATCAACGTAATAATATTAATCTTTATCCAAATAAATGTGTTGTTGATTAAGAGTATTTAATTGTGAACAAAGTTGTTTTTGACATCACTTAATTTCAATGAACATCTTAGAAGATATTACAATTTTAATATAATATAAATCGCTTACGTTACTGAGTGACTGACAGACTACGTACAGGCGAAACTACTGGACGAGAGTTTCTTGGAATTTCTACGAAACAAGGGGTTTTAAATTTTATACTCTACGCGGGCGAATTGTTAGTTTCTTTTACTAAAATTTTAATTAATAAAACAGACAAAAAGGTGGAGAAAGGAGCACTTCAATCTAGCACTAAGTTCTCGCTGCTAACCATTCTGTATTTGGAAGATGTGTAAAAATAAAATGGTTATGTTTCAAGCAAAAATCAGCTTTTCCCAGCACAGCAAATTAATCAGAGAGACTCCAGTGTGAAGCCCCTCCGTTCGTCGCTGTCTGCCCAAATTCGAGACATTGTGAACTGACGAAACTCACTTTGTTTTACTAATAAGAAAAAATTAAAATAATTTGAATATAATCATACTGAATATAATCATCCTGAGTGGGAATCGAAGCCACAACCAATAGCGTTTACAGTCTTTCGTGGTCCCACTGCGCCAAAACAATATTTTTATTTTAAAAACTCACTCAATATTTTATCAGCTTTTAAGTATCTGTAATATACTATTTTCAATGTTTTCAGGGTACAGTGAAGCAGCTCCAAGATCTGACGGGTTGGAGTGGTCACCAGGTGTTGTACTTCGGCGACCACCCCTACAGCGACCTCGCCGACGTTACACTGGAACACGGCTGGAGGACAGGCGCCATTATAAACGAACTTACAGTATGTTTTTTTTTTTGCTTTTGTATGTTTTTGCTTTTTGTTGTATTTGTTGTTATGTAGATGTCAGTGGCGACACGTCCCTATCACACTATCCAAATAATGTCGGATTTCTTAGCAGATTACGATAGAAAAAAAATGAGATCGAACAATTTTGGGAGTGATATTGCAAAAAACAATCTACAATAATATGAGGACTGAATAAAGAAAGGTGGCCACCAAAATTTGAGAGTGAGATACAAAAAACATAACATTCTATACCGTCATTCGTATATACTGGCTTACCTCTATGTATCGACTTCTCTAAATATTCCAGCTTCCCTAAGTATGCCGGCTCGCCTTTTTAAAATTTTCACCTCTCGCCACTTGTAGATAGAAATACGTATATTTCATATTAATATTATAGGAAAATTTTGTCATTGTTAGTGATAAAACGTGATGGACGGTGCTACTTCGTATTTAACTTGACTAAAGTGGATAAAGTATCTTAAAAATTTAAATATTTTTATTTACTTATCGTTGGTTTAGATTATTTTTAATAAAATATCTAGTCTCTCTGTGAGGGGACGGGGTTAGAATACAATTCCCCTCCGCCGCTGGGTAGCGTCCCTTAAGAGGCGGGTATCCCAGTAGTTAGGTGGTAGGAGGTTCGTTCTCCGACTGGCTCGAGACCACTATCATGACAAAGATGAACCGCCAAATATCTAATGATGTTACCCCCTTTCCCTAAAATTTTCCCCTTTCCCTAAAATGTGGTGGGTCCGATAGCGGACTACTACATTGTCCTCCCCTTCCATCTGTATCCTCCAGGTCGGCAACGCACATACAACATCTCTGGTGTTGTAGATGTCCATGAGCGAAGGTAACCACTTACCATCAGGTGATCCTTCTGCTCGTTTGCCATCCGTAATCCATAAAAAAAAAATAAAAAAAATGTCAACAATGACTTATTATATCAATGAAAATTTCTTATGATTTTTTAATACTAGATACACTTACACTAGATTTGTTTAAGGAAATCAACTATATTTTTAACTACTAGCATAAGCAAAGCATACGTGATTTTCATTTCTCCTGGTAAGGTAAAGCGCGGCGTTCTCCCTGACTACTCTGCTATACGAGATATAGCGTCAAGCTGTAAATCTTCATTTACATCATTTAATATACATATTGAAACTACATTCATTATTTTTATTCTAGCATGAGATAAATACACTAAACATGCAGTCATTCAAAGAGAACGCCAACTGGCTGCAAATGCTTACCCAGCTAATTGAGGACCACCAAGACTATAAGGACCCAGAGGCATTGCAAATCATCGGTGAGTGGATGGCGGAAAGAGACCATCTAAGGTAAGTGATTGCATTGAATTGAAATAGATTATTATAGCATAGCATTTTTCTTAATTTTTTTTTTAATAATATTTATTCTGATCACTACGGGCACGTGGTCCGTAACTTTATATACTCGTATGTGACGTGGCCATATCGAGAATTGACCATTTTATAAAACGATGCTTTTTTACTTGTCAATATGACGGTTCATCACATGACAATAGGCCAGTCGTGTCACAGAGGCATAAGTGGGCGACTGTAAACGCGACAGGTTGTGGGTTCGATTCCCACTCCAGGAAATTAAAATATAACATAATATTTAGTATTTTTGTTTCCTTGCTCTGGTAACAAGACAGAGCGCGGTGTTAACTTCCGCCATTTAGCACGCAATGCCTCAATTCGGCGGAAAGTGGGAAATGGCCATGTTAAAAGAGACCGGAATGTCTTAACACTAGGTTCTCTGGTTCCCTTTGCCTACTCTGCTATGTGCGGGATAAGGCGAGTAGCTAAAAAAAATATGACGGCCATTAGTGACAAAAATTTTTTTTTTACAACTTCACGCTATAAAGAAAATTAAATTTATAATTGTAATGATAAAAATCTAATAAAAGAGAGTGGAATGACCATGCAAAAAAAATACTTTTACATGCTAGAGCATCAGTTAAATTTAAAAAGTGTAACGTAACCCAACCGTTTAATATTATTCTCTTAAGAAATTGTTGAAGGAGAACAGAGTGTCTTAACACTAGGTTCTCGGGTTCCCTCTGCCTACCCTGCTATATGCGGGATACAGCGTGAAGCTATGTATGTATGTATGTCCAAGAAGAAGATCAAATGTATCAACGAAATAAGTCAAAATTAAACGAAACGTATAATTAATTCTTTGGCTTAGCTTAAACATTTTCCATTTAACTGATTCTTTAGTGGTTAAAAGTATTAAAAGATACTTCCTCATAAAAGTATACGACTTCGTAACATATTCTCGATTTTTACTAAATATTTTATGAACACGTTATCATTAAATGTTAACCTTTAAATCGTGTGCTACTATTTCATTATGTACTCCATCATTTCGTAAAATGCTTAATTCTACAATATGACCATGACAATTTCTTCACAGCTCTGCTCGGGAGGAGTTCAGGTACTTTACATATACAGTACAAAAAATATAAGTATAATTAAAATATTACAAAATTTACACACCTATATCAATATTATTAGTGTAGAATTATATATTTATTTAATACTAGCTGTATCCCGCAACTTCGTTTGCAAGGAGCAGAATGCCACGATGGCCTCAACTCGCCCGCGTAGAGTATAAAAGTTAAAACCCCTCTTTTCGTAGAAATTTCAAGAAACTCTCGTCCAGTAGTTTCGCCTGTACGTAGTCTGTCAGTCACTCAGTAACGAAAGCGATTTATATTATATTAAAATTGTAATATCTTCTAAGATGTTCATTGAAATTAAGTAATGTCAAAAACAATTTTGTTCACAATTAAATACTCTTAATCAACAACACATTTATTTGGATAAAGATGAATATGATTATGTTGATACAACTCTTAACAACAAATAATGCACTAATTTCGACCAAATTTGATTACCGTATAAATGGTTCTAGTGAGTTAATCTTAAAATATAGACATACGAGGTGTGTTCAAAAAGTAAGGTGACTTTTCAAATTTGGCGGG
>JAKGSA010000137.1:803041-885810 GCA_033558755.1 Philaethria dido
ATAAATATTGATAAATAAATAAATATTTTTTCTTAAAAATACAAAGTCACCTTACTTTTTGAACACACCTCGTATGTATACTATACTATAGTGAGCATACAAAATATTACAAAAGTAATAATTCAAAACATAATTTTAGGAACAATTAACTGGAAATAACAATATTTAAAAAATAATAAACGCATCTATAAACTAACTAAAATACTAGTACTAAGCTTTTAATGAACACATACCGGACATCTGCAATTATATGTATATAACTAGAATCTAGATACCTAAGTCATTATACTTGTATGTTTAATCTTTTCATCACAAATATGATATTAAAGTATGTTGATTATATTTATAGATATTTGTGGTTTTAAATAAGTTTATAGTTAGCTGAAATAATATTTATGACTTACATTTGGTGTAACAAACTCAGGCCTAATTACGTTCTTGTGATAATTATCGAAGAGCGCTGCGAATGGTCTGATTGTCGGCCCATTCCATACATTTTCAGGTACGTTCAGGAGGCTGTTAAAATGTAAATTGAAAATAAACTAACAATAATAAAGTGGACTCACATTGCCGTGGCGCAGTGGCACAGCGTTGACTGTAACGCGATGGTTGTGATGTGTGCGTTCCCATTCCAGAAAATTATTGTTTAAATTATTTCCATTTTCGCACTCTAGTAAGACAAAACGCGGCCTTAAGTTCCGCTACTGACCACGAAACATATCGCATTCGGGCAGTAGGCAGAGAATGGAGTGTCTTGACACTAGGATGTCGCTTTGACTTTACCTGCTGTGCGAGATAAAATGTAAAGCTATAAAATTATTATTTTCTAATATAATCATGAATAAATACTAGCTAATGATATTTTCGTAGAATTTGATGCTTAACAATGTATAAACAATTATGTTTATCTTTTCTAACCCAGTGATGACCCCGTGCAATGATTACTTTAAGTAGATACAAACTTTAACAAGCAATAAGTATTAACTGATTGTATTATGACTTTTAAATTATATACCAGTTTTATTAATTTATTCTATAATAAATCGTCAATCAAATGAAATTGTTGTTTGCATATAGGTACCTGTAGCTTTTTAAAAATACCTAGTACCTACCTATGTACCTACAATTTATATTTTATTTCACATTTCATAGATCAGAACATCAATCATCAGAATCAGAAATAATGAGATTTTATCCGACAAAATTAAAATACTGCGTGGATGATTTTTGTTTTTGATTTCACTTGTAATTATCAATTTCATTATGTATAAATATAAAAAATAGGCGTTATGCAAAGCATCGCGAAGTGGCTAAGTGGCGATTGTCGCAATTTACCCGTCGTGGAAATAATGAAAATTGTAAATGTCCGTTTCAATTTTCAATGGCTCTATAGTATGGTATATTTTCAATTTTAACATCAAAAAACTTACTTTGTTTGCGCTTCGTCATTCTTGGACATGGGACTAGTTTTGCCTTGTAAATTAACTTGTATATAATTGAGGGCGTTGTTAATATCAGCATTAAACATTTCTTCGCTTACGCGGAGCAGGTCTTCGTCTGTGGTTGAATCTTGGACCTGTCGCAACATGTCCTCATAGCTTTTCTTCTTAGCATAATCGACTACTCCCCCCACAACAGTTCCGATTTGTTGCAGGGTGTTTGTAGCGCTATTGCCTTGTTGACCGGTGACAGAATTGCTTATAAGGTTGGGAAGAATACTATTGAAAATCTGACCTGCAGCCGACGCTATGTCGTCAGCCCGACAAGCAGCTACACAAAGCAGGATAACTAATGTAAACTTCATCCTGGTCACGAGTAACGTTCAGAATAGCGCGATCACGGCGCACTAGTGAACACTCGGGTCCGTGTCGAGTAGGCGATACTGTACGACCTTTAGGTGACGTCATGCTCGATGTTTATGAGATACGGTATGTTATTGAGATTCTACTTGCGGATTTCCAGTTTTAGAAGTGGCGAGTGCCCCGAATATGTAATGCAAAATGCTAGGTTTCTGGCACGGTAAGCATATTCGACCTTCATGTTCAATTTGGAGGTAGGTAAGGTAATTGTGATTAAGAATTAACTTGGATGATATCAGATTTCTTGTAATGACAGATAATAGTTGACAAAAACGCATATAATTTTCCATATGTACGTACATCCCAAATATTGATATCTATTTAAAATGTATAATAAAAGTACTAAATCGAATTTTGAAGTCCTTACATGCTATACCTACGTATTACTATTAGGTTTATCATTACCTACGTATTTTATAAGTAAATATATATTTAAAACCGTCTTCATCTAGAGAACAGACAGAACTGTTAACATATTAAGCGAATTGTTGTAGATGAATGCACATGTGTAATGCACAATGCATGCGTGCAGATACACTTCGGAAAAATAGAACAAGTATTTTACATTTTTGTGCATATATTAGTCACAGATTCTGCTTAGAGCTGAATAAGTATAAACGTCGACAATTGGGAAGACGAATATTTGTATAACATATTAGCATGTTTTGGTTATATGTCCAATAATAAATAAAACTGTGCTACTTCCTAAATATTTATGCACGCTGTGGACAACACAACAACAAAGTTATTTAGGTTTATGTTACAATCATTTGTCTACTTAAAACGCTTCAAGTGATATCTAGTTACCAGGAATAAGAAAATTAGTGGATGACTATTTATAATCATGGCATATGCGCCGTGTCACAATTATGAGTATCTTATTATATTATAAATGCGAAAGTAACTCTGTCTGTCTGTCTGTTACGCTTTCACGCCTAAACCACTGAACCGATTTTGATGAAATTCGGTATGAAGGTAGAACTGAACTTGGGAAAGGACATAGGATATTTTTTATCGCGAAAAAATGTTTTAAAAATATATTTTTATTTTTTATATTTTTTTTGACAAATAGTTTAGACCTTGGGAAAGACTATAGGCTACTCCTCACACGTCGCGCGATGTTACCGAATTCCATGCGGGCGAAGCCGCGGGCGGAAAGCTAGTTTAAAATAAAATATAGTTACGTCAAGTAACATTATTTAATGTTAAAGAACACTAGAATATATAGATCATATTAAAATAGGATTAAGTAACGCTTACGTTCCTACTCTACTCGATTGTTATATATGATAAATACTATATGCTACGGTATTTTTTTAAATGTTATTTGTATTTTGTATTTACGTATTTTATATTCCTCACATCAGTCTTGTCTGGTGGTAAAAGTGCTATGGCTGCTAAACTGGACACTGGAGTTGTTTCTGGTTAAGGTTTTTACTAATATATATATATATATATATATATATATATATATATATATATATGTCTATTTAGTATTTAAATTTAATGTAGTTTGGAATTACACGTTAATTTAATTGACTTGCCTATTTTTATGTTGTATTATTATTGGAATTATATATATTGTATCTACTTAATAAGACATTTATTTTCTGCAAAAAAGGTAAGTATATAAGTATAAGTATATATGTATAGGTATCTACATATTTAAATATTCAAGAAATGTTTTCTTTTACGTATTACTTAGTTATGTATATAAATCTATATATAAAAAATGGTAAAAAAAAACCATTTTTTATTAAAATACTTTGGTTTAGTGTTGAAAATGTATTGTGAATATACAAATAATGTTTAAAAGCTATATGGATAAACAAATAAAAATGTTAATTTGATCATGTTGTATCACGAATCGTGATATCGTAAGGTCTTACTGGCAAAGGTCAATGTAGACTCAACTGACTTTATAGACTCGCATTGCTTCGAGAACGCTGGCGCGACCTCTACAAGTATTTAGCTTGAAAATATTTTTGTCATAACATCTCTTATATTTATCGACTACGATAGTTGATTGAATGTGGGAAAACATGAAGTTTTACTTGACAGTGTTACTGTTAGCCTTTTGTTACGTAGAATGTGAGTATTCTTTATAATTTTAACTTTCTTGCTTGGAAATTTTCACATATTATAGACTGTTTTTCATCTTATACATTTGCAACAAATGTTACATTTTGTATAAAAAATATTTCAATATCCATGTTATGATTTTTTTTTACGCGAAAGCAAATGCATAATTTATTAGAATACTGTATTCAACTGTCTATAGTACCTTAATCATTTAATTCAGCTTTATGAATATTTCATATATTTTCAGATTTTTAGAATAATCTACAACATTAATATTTTCAGGTCGGAAGATACCTATACCTATTAACAAAAATGCTAATATTGATTTTATAAATATGGAAGGAGGTGGAATGAGGCCTGCACAGAATAATAATCGTCCCTTAGCTGGCTCGACGTCAACTCTAAAACCTGTAGTCCCTCCTTCGGCTCCAGTACCAAACCAAAAACCAGCAGTTCCAGAACCGGCTCATGCTCCTCAACCTATTCCTCAACCAAAACCTACACCTTCAAAAATTTTACCATCGTCTCCACCTCCAAGTCAAGCAAACCTCATAACTCCCAAGCCAGTGAACCCTGCTCCGGTTCCTAATCCCATTACCACCCCTGGACCTGGAAGCGTCAAATCTTTGATCAACTTTTATGATAGTCAAGGTAAGGCTAGTCCTATTCGGCCTTACTCCTACAGTCAAGCAGTTAAGCAAGGTTAGAATCATGTAACGTTTTAATAGTAATTTGACTACTGAATTTTAACATTTTTAAATAAATATAAAAATATTTGCAATTATGTCGATATTTTATTTTATTACCTATTCAGTACGAAAATATAAAACATAGCTTGTTTCTAAAGTCAACGACCGCTATATCAGCCGGATACATCTCGTGACAGAAAAGGCGCGTTAAGGCGTAAACAATTGCTGTAGAGACTCCAATTGTAGCAGTGAAAGTGGCAACGGAAAACATGAGGGTGCAACCGTGTTCTAATTTGTCTACATGACTAAGGACTTGTTGATAATTTATTACGCAATACAGTGAAAGCTAGACATTACGTTTGGAAAATATAACTTTCGAAATTCCACATAGATTATTCGGTTTAATTTTCGTGTGGAAGTGAAATTAAATATTAAATTACTAAGCTGCGATATTTTGCATTGCCGATAGCGCCTTATTGAATTTGCAAACAGCATTAATTAAAAAGATACATGATACCTACTTGTGATTATAAATCATTTTGAGCAAATAATATTATCGTTATGGAGTGGTATAGCAATTATCTAACATTGAATCATATATCTGAATTCGATGTCTATATTAAGTACGAGAAAATCCCAATATAATACTTAATTTTTAAAATGAAGCATAAAGCATTCCTATACTACCTTAATCGAATAAGATAATAAATAAGAATAATAACATATAATCTTTTATTTTTCCTTACATATTAAAATATCTGTTAAAAAACATTCTGCGTCATAAACAACCTTGAGGCCTCTATCCGGTAATAAAGAGGACGGATGACATTAGCAAAATGTGCCACTTTCACTCTTGTCGTGAGTCACAGCTACGAGTAAGTATTACGTCGCCAGGACCTTTTACGCTCTCAATGCGCTCCATTTGTATTGTGCAACCAGTCCGCATTTAAAACTTCATAATAAACAATGAATCACTTTTGTTAGCAATAGTTATATAATAAATAAGTTTTTATATTAAGCAAGTAAAATTTTTTACTATTTGAAAAGCTAAAAATGTGAATATTGTCAGTCTTATTTGAATAGAGTAGTAAAGATTAAGTAACCGTTAGAAATTGTGAGAAATCGCAAATCTACATTTCACTAAACGATTGAAAACATTTTAAAACGATCAATTACAATTTCTTGAATAAAAAAATAATCTTATTTTTTTACAAATTATTATTACTCAGCAAGCGTAAAACGAGTGATCTCAATTTAAATTTTACTATCTTTCTAAGTGTAACTCATATACTAATAATATTTTATAAATACGAACTTTCTAAAAAATAAAATATTTTTATTAAATAAATAGAAAACTGGGTAATAAATTTGAAGTTCATAAATAAAAAGATAAATAAAATATTATAATAGGCAATGTCTTGAAATATTATTAGTATATTTTTAGACAATAGGTTATTTTATGCCAGCTAATCTACACACAATAACAAGATATCAGTTTGTGGTTACATACATTCCTCACTCGGCGAAAGTAGTTTTATATTTTGTAGTCATGTGAAAATTCAATTCTAAAGTTACAATAGACGATTATAATAAATTAAAGTAAATTAGCAGAGATGAAATGTTCCGTTGACAGATTAACGTTTTTAATACGTTGTACTTGTATCTTTTTTTTAGCTTCACGCTGTATCCCGCATATAGAAGGATAGGCAGAGGAAACCTCAGAACTTACTGTAAAACATTCCGTTCTCTTTTAACACTTTCGTTCATGTACTTTTACCTGATAATAATATTTGTTTGAAATAATTAATTTAAAGAGAACGCTGTAGAGGTGAGACGTATTCTGTTTATGTATAGGTATATTATGATTTATGACCTAAAAAAATACTCTTTGTAAAGATGTCTCGAATTCGGGCGGAACAAGAAGTACAGAGTGTCTTGACACGGTTTTCTCGAACCAACTGTCAAGACACTCTGATCTTCAGGGTAGATAAAATCTCCTCTGCAGGGTATTTAGAGATATTTATCCGGCTATGTGGGAAAGCGTGAAGCTGCAAAAAATAACTAAATTTAATAATACCCTTGACGTAATAAGCATAATTGAAAGGCTGTACCATATTCTCTCTATTTTTAGCGATGTATGCTGTAATATCGGCAAGCTCTACATTTCTGTTTAATATATATACTTGGTACCCACAAAACAACTTTATAATATTAGTAATAGGTACAATAGTTAACATTAAATTTTATCGTACATTCTAAAATGTATGCGATATCCGCTTAAGACTCTCACTTTCCTTAGTGTGACCGGAGTCTGGCATGTTACAAAATGCTACTTACGCCCAATACCGTTTGAAAGACGTCACCACAAGGTAATATTTTAACATTCTTTGCAAATAATATTGTTATAGGTAAGTATTAAACGCCTAGAAAAATATAAGAAGAAATCTAAAACTGTGATAGAAGATAATAGTGATTTTACAATTTTTCTTTCTCAGTTTTATATCCAAAGCGCTATTGTTTAATAAAAAAAATACATGAATAAGGATGCGATTTCAATAATTAATACGGCCACAGTAATATTGAGTAATACATACTTGGCTTACTTTAATGATTCCTTTGACGCACATGCCTTACACAACAAATAATTTTGGACCAAGGGTCAATGGCATGCTATTACGTGGCGTCTACATACGGACACGATACTTTCATAGTATAACTTAAGCTAAATTTTATGGTACACATTGCTATTGTTCCTAGTAATTATGACTATGATAAGTTAGAGTTACTAGATTTAAAGATTATTTATTCTACTAGTAAATGGTACAAGGAATAAAATTTGCATTAAGCTTCTGTATATACATTAGTGTTCAGTACTTGCTTTTTATATTTAATAAAATTACCATTTAATAATAGAATCGTATTATATCTATAGTACTTATATATGAAGACTCAAGAAAATGCAACTTTCATAAATTATAATTTTTTTTTTGAAAACATGAGCCTCTATAAGCATATATTTTATATTGTCTATTGTTTCCACTATGCGTCTATTATTTCTAATATAAATAAGGAATGGTGGCTACAAAAGTACTGACCAATGTAATTCAATTTCGTATTCATTATGACACACAATCGTTATGCAAACCGGATCAAAAAAACCGCGAACATATTTTGGTAGAATAAGTTAAGTGAAAACATTTTACTCGTGTATCGCTTGTTGAATATATATTCGAGAACATACTTCAAAAGAATACTTGAATTTATGCCAAAATTTAAGTAGACCATTAATATATATTTTTGCAAGAACAAAAGATTCACAAGTGGTCCTCAGCTATACTTCGAATTACAATTTTATTGAACACAGAATGAAAGAAGGAACTTAAAAGCAAAGTAGTCTTCGAAGTCAATAAATTTTATTGTCAGATAACTTCTCTTTCATTTTTTATGATGCTAAATTGAGTATTTTAGTTAGTTTGTTTCCTATTTTCAGACTCACCATAAAGATCCCTACAAAATTCACCCCAAATGTAAAATTAGGTCACTACTTCCGGGAGGCGCAGCAGGCGGTGCTTCATTTCGTTTTAAATTATGTAAATATCTTTAAGTTTACTAAATGAATTACACTTTCACTCTCACATAGAACTAATGCTTATAATAACTCTTAATACGGCTTGACGCCGTTGAACACGACTTCGTCATAGCTATAGGGCAAGTTATAAAGATCGGAGCAAATGTAAGTGAAACAGCTTAATATTTGAATTTTTTAATATACAAATAAGATTACAATTTGGCATAATTAGACATATATGGAGGAAAAATATAGAAAGGCTTTTTTACGCATCAACGGGTCTTCTAGCTAATTTACATATATGTCATTCGTGCTAAATACTTTTACTCTGAACAATGTTTGCACTAGCTATTGAATGATATTGGCTTAAAAACTCCGTTCTTCATTTTCCATTTTCCGTTGGAAATCGGGATATTGCTTGTTGAGAGGGGAACTCAAAGCCACACTTTGTCTTTTAAATATAAGTGGGGAATAATTATTTAATTATAGGTAATAAATAATTTACCCCGAGTGGACATCGAACCACAACGCGTATACAGTAAGAAGCTAAGCCATTGCGACACGATGTCCTCTACTTTCCAACCTAATTGAATATTATTTTGATTGATGATTTGTGTAGTAGATATAATTTATTTTTGTTGGAAATTAATTTGCAGCGCTCTTGTAACCGCCCGTAGCGCCCGCACAGAAATATGAAATTTTCGAAAAGAGTGAAATCGAATAAATTGCCCATTGTAAGGTGCACGAATTTGGTAAGCGTTACTTTCTGTTTTAATCTTCATGTGCGGTGGCAGCATGATACGAGATAACACCCGTCGTCCGCTGTAATGTTACCGCGGCGCTCTATGTTGTGATTAGTGCAGGCCCTGTTTTAT
Source organism: Philaethria dido (assembly GCA_033558755.1). NCBI lineage: Eukaryota > Metazoa > Arthropoda > Insecta > Lepidoptera > Nymphalidae > Philaethria > Philaethria dido. The sequence goes on from JAKGSA010000137.1 coordinate 812,115, forward strand.
ATTATATCTCACACTTCATACTAATGTACTTATATGCAATACTTATAAGATCTTTAAAATGTTAAACAATAAGATGAGAAATCATTTGATATGGTATGTATGTAGCAAATATTTATGACTCTAACTGCGTTCTCGTTGAACTCTTTAATTCCATACAGTGAACAAGAAATCGTCAAATATTATAAAACACTGTATATAATATAATTCATTTCTTGCATTGTTTATTTATGTAGGATTAAGTTTAGTAATGTAATTGTTACATTAACGTGTTTTTATTCAAAGTTTATTTATCTATTTAGAGATACTTTATAGATATAGGTATAGAGATACTTTCGTAATTATTTGATTGATTGCCAGATATCATACAGTTATTAGCTGAACATACAGAGAAAGTATAAGATAAATTCTATGCGCAAAAAATAAATAAACATCGAGACATACTAAAATAATCTTCATAAAATAAAATTATGAGCGTATAGCGCCATGTTTTCCTATTACTTTCCAAAGCAAAACATGAATAAATCACTACTACCTTTTTATTTAATTACAAAGAATATAATTAGGCGCGAAATAAAGTTTCTTTTTGGTAGCATAAGTTTTGTACCACAGATTATGTACAAAATTACCGATTTTACAGTTTTAGGTAATATGTGATAACACTGTAAAGCTGCATTTATAGATTGTCCAATATTATACATCTTCTTTTTTTTTTAATATTATTTAGCGTATTGTTTGGAAACCGAAAAATAATGATAAATTGATATGTTGGGCTTTTTTCTTTTTAAAAATAACAAAGAAAATATATTTTTGAAGCTTTTAAAGCATTTATTTTTTTAATTAATTAGATATTAATAATAGATCAAATATTTTTATTTTTTATTATGTTTTAATGTATTCTTAGCAAAATTATATTTTTTCATTTAAGAGTATTTTTTTTAGTTTACACACAAACATAATCGTAAAACTCAAATTGTCTTTTTCGCTTACGAATATTTAAGTACAATAATCACTAAAGGATGTTGCCGTGCATGAACAAAACTATTAACTATAGTTAGCTGATTTAAAATATCTTAAATATAATTATTTTTAAGTAATAGTTAAACAATATTATTTGACGTGTATATAGCATTATTTTTATATAAAATTCATAATCTTTTCGATATCGCACCACCCCTTTGTAATTTAAATAATAGGAGTTTTTGTAATGGTGTACCGATTCCCGTCCCGTTTGGGCCCGGTTAGATTTTATCATTTTTATAGTTTATACATTCTTACTTACTACAAGTAAGAGTAAAATTTTTCATCATCATCATCATCATTAAAATTTTAAATATCCTTACTAATATTATAAATGCGAAAGTAACTCTGTCTATCTGTCTGTTACGCTTTCACGCCTAAACCACTGAACCGATTTTGATGAAATTCGGTATGAAGTTAGAACTGAAGTTGGGAAAGGATATAGGATACTTTTTATACCGAAAAAAAATTTGACAAATAGTATAGACCTTGGGAAAGACTATAGGCTACTCCTTACCATGTCACGCTATATAGCCGAATTCCACGCGGGCGAAGCCGCGGGCGGAAAGCTAGTGTTTTATAATGTTAAATTTATATTTTGACATCACTCTTAATTATTGTAGGTTTTAAATTTAAAGGATTTTCCCCGGTGTCTCAAACACGCGATAGGGTTTGGTGGAAAGTATCTATTATTTATTTTATGGCTTTTAGGCGTGCAAATTGAACACAATTTACTTCACTGATAGGTCATCTAAATATAGAAAATAAAGTGAAAAATCGATAATTATGTATCACTGTGTTTTGTCTACCCGCAAGATGTGATAGTGGCACGAAGATAATTAATATATTATTTTTATATGTTAAAGTACAATGAATAAATTGTGTATTAAATATACATTAATATATAATTGATTTATCCATTTTATTTTCTTTAATGGTTTTTTTTATTTCATTAAGAAATAAATAATTTATAAGGTATAATAGGTATCTCTTATAATCTGTAATAGGTATCTATTATTCAGTATCTTATTATGAAATAAAAAATAATATATATTAAAAAGTGATATACATAATATAACTCAAAGTATGAATATAATATTCATGTACTAACCCTAGTAATATATCGAAATTAAATTTTGTAGCTTTTTGTAACTTATGCAATAATTATCTTATCAATGTATAATCGCGGAATTGTAAAGTATATATGATTAATTATTTAAGTAACCAAATCTACACTAGGACAGAATGCGTCAACTGAATACCAACAATTATGAAATCCATTCATATGTAGGCTTGCTCGGTCATAACATGAATGGCGTCACTATTTCAAAACCAAATCCGCGCAAAATTAGCTCTGATCCGGGATAGAGGCTTGTGGAAACGTCGCAGGTGTAGACTCAACTTTCTCGCGTATAAAACGTAGCGGGCGCCGGTCGCCGCGACCAGTCCGCCCGACACCGCATTCGTCCGCACATCTTACCGTGAAAACGAAAGTGACTGATACCCACCAGACTGTGATACTGTGTTTGTGTGACTGGAACAGTGATCGGTAGCTTGCTGTGTTATCCTGAAACTGTTTCTACGGCCCTTCACCGCATTGAAAGCACACCTGAAAAGGTACGGATACGGATTTGTGTTACTGAAAATTAGTAATAGTGCTCGGATAGTGCATGTGAGACCTAAGATTTTACAATAAGACTTACTACTAGATTATTAACGCCGGTTTGTAGCAACCAGGATTTGTATTGAGAAGTTTTGCCTTTTCATTATATAAAGGCCACATAGGTACTTTATCGATAGTCTAATTATTTAACTAAAAAAATCAATATCTACTAATAACAATATATTTCATAATATCTACCTTTTTATATAAATTTGTATTTCCAAAATCAATATTAACCAAAACCTTTCACACGATCTGATGTCTAAGATATGTAAAGCTGCAAAGTTGCATAATGACACTTTCACTTACTACAAAAGTAATCTTTTGCTAACTTACTTTAAAAACATATTTGCATTTTGACAAATTTTTCTGAAAACTTTTTTTATTGAAAAATAGTATTTATGTGTAAGTAATATGAGCCACATAATCATCACATGCAGATCCTCTAGACGCGATATGTGGAAGCCCGGTGTGGAAAGTAGGTTAAGCGTCACACAGCGCGCATTTTATAGGTACCGAGGGGTTTCTCGTTTATTTTAAAAATGTGTCTGTTCCACAGAGCAAACATACTTACAATTATAATATATAATCATAAAATTATTTATAATTTAAGTGTAGGAAATTGATTGAACAAAATTTAAACAAGGGTACTTAAAACAGTATTAATTTATCTGAAACGTTTCATATTTTTAGCTTGTTTCCTTTATTAGAATATTATAATAATTTTATATAATAAAAGAAATTAAATTTGTACAATATGAAAGTGTTTATATGGATATGTAGAGAAAGCATATAATTTTAGTCATTTTAGTTATTGCTGTTGACGCATATGGCAATAACTTGCTTCTAAGTAACGTACAAGTTGCGAAAACCCGGGATTACGAAATATCAAGTAGTAGGAAATCTTATTCCATTGTTCAGATGACTGTTTCCTAATGACAAAAGCGTCACGCTCCTAAAATGCATTTAAGGATCGTTACTACCACATTGTGTCATCTTAATGTGTTTCGAAAATTATAATAAAATATCATCTTTACGTGGATTAATAACGCGCTAGTCCTGTAAGTTAAATAGACAAGTGTTAGTGGAACCGATCTAAAATACATTAAGTACGTACGATTGCAGATATTACCAAATTAATAATATTAAATAATCATCAAATATCTTTTAAAACCTACACCAGGGGGTGGTGGAGCTTAGCAATGCAGTGCTTTTCAAACAAAATAATAAGAGCTAATATTTAATGTTTTCAGATCTGCTGGTTTCTGCGGACTAAAATTGTTAAACTACTTCAGTGTTATGGTTTCAGTTACATTGTCATTAAATAGCATGGTCATAATAGTCTATCAGGAATATTGTCACTTAGTTTGACAGATTTTATCAGTAAGAGCTTTACTTCGCTCAGCTCAGTATCATCCATGAAAATGACTATAGAACAAATCTATAGTATTTGAAGCTTATAAGTTTACATTAAATAAATAATATCAATATTTAAACGTATTATTTAGGCGCAAATTGAAGTTGCATATTGCCATAAAAAAGCTTCTGTTAGCGTTCTAGCTTAATTAAAAAAGATACTTAATGACTAATATATTAAATGGTTTTACAAAACGTGTAGTATAATTAACATTGTTAAACTTAAGTGCATTTTGTTTTGATCTTAATGTTTTAATAAGTATATTATGAATCGTCACTTTCTCTCTCACTATATAGATTTCATATTTGCGAGATAAATTCTCGTATATAACGGAAATGTCACGGTGAAAGCGTTAATGAGCACGTTGAGTTTTAATTTCCGTCAAGAAGACTTGCTTGCTTAAAAGTTGCACCGCAAATTAGATGTGGTATACATAATTATTGTTAAGATATGTAATTAAGACATGCCTGTAGTACTCTACATTTTATTTGATTTATCAGCATCATTTTACTCTTCAATTTATCTATTTCACTACATTATGAAGCATGCCATCAAAGTTACTTCGATAAAATTCAATATTTAGTATTCAATCACTTATCAGTCAACATTAATAATGAAGTCAAAGTTAATACTATATAATCAAGTTACAAATATTTTTCTTATATTATAAAATATAATATGTAAAATAAGTTTAAGATACTCGTGGCATGTGGCATGTGGCATGTGGACAGCGCAAGCGCACGCAGTGTCAGTGGAAAGCGAGTCAGTGTGTCAGAACAGCTACGCCACTCCTAGTGCCATCTTTACACTTGATTCGTTCAACTAATACACTTGTTATGCTACGATTGACACTCAGCATGGTATTAATGAAACGTTACATGCATACGTATGCATTCGGCGTACCGTAATTTTTATAACGTTTTTATATGAATATAGTAACTATTTAAGTAATTATGAAATGTATACCAAATGTGCTTCAATAAATTACTTTAATATATAAAAAGAATAGAGTATTTTTAATAATAATTACAATTTTTAAAAAACCGATAGGCCATTAAAGGTCAGGGCAGTGAAAAGCCTGCAAGTCATTCAGGTTAGTTAGCGCTTGTACGATCCGGTTTCATCAACAACTCTCTGTCACCTTAAATACTATGTAATTGCCTTCAACGTGCGTTGGGGCGGTCACGATACACCACTTGTCGGAAAAGGCAGGTCGGACATCCTAGTCTTATTTGTAAAATTTAAATATTTTCATTATACCTATATCATATATATTTGCTCCATCTTAAGTTCAATTTTATGTCTGCACGAATCTATGAGCAATAATAAAATTATTTGTTAATAATTTCTATAAAATAATTTATACTTGTTACATTTTCATGTCAATCGGAAAGAAACAATGTTTCTTTCTATCTTAATTGCATCTCTTTGGATGAGACAGCTCACTCCAAACTGACACAAGCTATCTTATGGAAAAACTTTAATTGTTCTGCGTCAAGTGCGATCTCATTGGGGCGCGGGAGCAGCTTCGGTATTGTTACAAGACATAGTTTTTAAGTAGACCTCCTTTCTTTTACTTGGGAAATGATCCACTGGCTGAGTTAACAAGCGAATAGCTGATTTGATACAAATGCATGTACCTACATGTAATATTAAAAATGACTATTTTTTGTTTAGAAAGAAGATGATAGAACTATATCCTAATTTTAAATAAGATTCTTAATTTTATTTATTTTATAGAATTGTATGTATTTATTTTCATATACAGTATTTTTGTTTTTTCATTTATAAATTCAGTGTTTCCATAAACACGACTTTGAACACAACTCATGTAAATGATATTTAGTTATGTTTTTTCTTTAAATAGTAGTAATTTTAGATAGTAGTTGCTATAAATATATATGTATGTGTATCTTTCATTACATAAAAATAACTTTAAGATGTGAGGATGTGGATGTGTGAGGTGTGAGGATGTTAGGTACTGCATTTTTTAAATGGATACGTGTCATGTACGTGTATGATAAGTTATAGGGTAATTAAAACAATGCGTAACGTAACACACATATATATATATATATATATATATATATATATATATATATATATATACACGTATGATATTAGTAAAAAATACCCGTATAAAATACCGACAGCGATGAGATGATAGAACCCCTATGTTTCCGCAATACGACTTCAAAAGAAGCGAACTGATTTCACTTTGAAGCATTGCTATGTATAATAAACATACATATTACACAGGTACTATAATTTAATTTGGACTATTATATATTTTTATACAAATATTTGTAACACTCTAATCGCGTTGTTTATTGAGGAATTATTATTAAGGAAATAACTATAACAATTGCGCGGCGTTGTGTTCCGCCACTCAGCTCGCAATGCCTTTATTCCGCGGAAAGTGGGGAACGGAGTGTCTTAACACTAGGTTCCCTCTGCCTACCTGCGGGATACAGCGTGAAGCTATGTATGTATGTATGTATTATAATGATTTATATTTTTTTAAAACATTTCTATTAACCGAATAGAAATATTAAAATAGTATGTCAAAAAGCGATAGAAATTTCTACAGAAGTAGATTACATAAGTAGCTACAAAACAGATACTAATAAAACGTAAAGAGAAACGAAATGCAATTAATTATATCCATTGTGCTTGTCTTCGTATATTTTGTTACGTTCTTAAAGATTAATATGAGAAACACTGGGAGAAAGTGAACTGGCTTATTTTACTGTAATTGAGATGAATGTTTGCCTTTATAAGTTATTTCTTTTTAATTATAAAACATTAAGATGCTTAAAAGGTTAAATTTTTAGATGTTAATAATATAGTTATATATTTTTTTTCGCTATTTAAAAAGTCAATGGCAATAGAATTCTGTAAATTTTGGAACATTTTCCCTGAAGGAAAGTGCATTTTGGTCGTATGTAGATGTTTCATAAACTTCATATAAATTCAACACTAGCAATCGCTTTATGAGTTTCACGAGAAATTGACTTAGGAATATTCAATTCGACACGCAATTGAAACGTCCGCTTAGAAGCAATCGTCCGAGTGCAGTAAAATGTAGAGATCGGTGATTACCATTTATTAGAATTCGATCATACACTTTCATCTTTCCGTAAATACGACTTTAGCACGCTCGGTATATTTTTATCTTAAAAAGTTAATAAATAATGACAAATATATATAAAATATTACAAATGTGGAAATTGTAGTTTCAAAAATTTTATTTTAGAAAAAAAATCATTAGGCATAGAAGATATCTTAAGACTTGTTTCAGTTTTAGTTTTAGTGATACTAAAAATAACGTACGTAAAACTATATTAATATCAGTTCGATTTCTTTTTAGTTATTTTTGATGTCTTAAAGAAGCTTGCGTTTTGTCATCTTAAACTTTAATTTAACGCTGCCCAAAATGTATTTGCAAATTTTTATTAAATCTATAAATACTTGAATAATAATTATATTTTTAGATAGGTATAACGTTTGAAACATTGAAAGTTTTGAATTTAATATTATAAGTTTTAGTTGTGTAGTGTATAAAAATGAACTATCGTAGTTTGAAAAAACATAAATTATACATTTATAAAAGACTAAAGTCTACATCTATATCTGATGTATCCAATAACTTAGTTATTCTGATGTACGTCTTATGTGCTTGTCAAACTTGTCGAAATAATTACATTCTCCTAACTGGTTGGTTAGCTTAATTCTAAGGCAAAGGGCTGGCTGACTGAACGAGTGCATTATTTATTATGGCAGCGATTTCTCGCGACGTGTTTGAGATTTCACCACTTTCATCTTGTAGGTATTTGCGCTAGTAAATTTCAACTAAGTATTTTATTAGCTTCAGCCATGCTTACTATATATAGATTGCCTGTATTCTTAAGTTTGCGAAGATATTTTTACTTACACAAAAGATTTTTTTATAAGGTTTAAAGGTTTAACTTACAGTATTCATACTGCACAAAAATCTGTGGCAATAATAGTAAAGACTACGACTTTATAGTTATTGTTATTAACTTACGTTAAATATATAGTTAAAGTGTGGAAATGTTATAATTAATTGTAGTAAAAGTAATTATTTGATAAAAAAATAATAAAGTATTACATCAGCCCTAGATTAAATATCCTATTGTTACAATGACAATACCGGTACAGATAGTGCTTTCACTTTCATTTCCGCAAATATGGCAGCTTGCTTATCGCAAAATATATTGTTCTTCATTGTCGGCAAGGATATTTTCTCTATATATGTATATGAATTAAGTTGATTTTAACAGTAAATAAACAAATTAATTAATTTACTGCATCATAATAAGAAATATCTTATATATATAGTTAGAAAATTAATCATTGAAAAGTATACTTAAAAACAAAAACAAATAATGATTTAAGCAATCAGTTCTATATATATTATTTCTTTTTTTATTTCTAAATATTATGATATATTACTACAAAACATTGCTTAGTCAATTCGTATTTACCATTTTTTTTATTCTTTACGCATTTTTCACGGATGATGCGGATCATACGATACATCATTACAATCACTACTCTCCGTTTAATTTTGAGACAAACCGTGTCAGAAGACGAAACCAAACGTCGGACAGGCGCCAGACGAAGTGTGTCTAGTTGAACCAGGAAAACAAAAATATTTGTAAATTATTTTGTGAAAGTTGGATAAAGTCAATTAAAATGAAATTTAAATAGAAGGATGTATATAATAACTTAATAACTCTTAAAAAACCAAATTTTAGATTTAGTCACAGATATATAAAAAATAAATACTTATATCCTGTTAGTAGAACTATCCATAGCAGGTACTGTAACATAAAAAATGTAATTAAAAATGTTGAAGCTAATTTTTGATCATTTGTATACGCTATTTATTTGTATACGCCAATTGTAACATTTATCATATGAATAATATAATCAAAAAGAATGTTTAATACTGTGCATACATTTATATATACATATGTAGAATAATAATTATTTGTTGCAGGTTTTCACAACAATTCGGAGAATTTATGCCATCACAAAATTGTTTTGTAAGTATTATTTGATTTATTTGTCTTGTTTATAAGAAGTTTTTTAAATGATATTCTTTGAAATTCACCGTTTCAGCCGTATACATAAATTATAACATATTAAAGTAAATATTAATGCAATGCGATGTAAGAAAGCTAAGTGACTGTTATATTTCAAGAACGCGGACTGTAAGACCTATCATTTCTTTGCCAAAATATTAAACTTTCTCTGGTATAATTACCTAAGTGTAAGTGAGACTGTTACGCAATACATCTGTAAGCCCATTTAACGTAATGCAATGCGTGTCAGAGAAAGTACCCGCTGAAGGATCACACTTGAAATAAGACCAGTTTCTCAGTTATTGTCTTCTTTTATATATTTTAATTAGTTTTAAAGATGTATGTTTTTCACGTAGTCGCTGTTAAGTAGTATCTTAATATATCTTACTTATGTGTTTCACACTTACTATGGACATGTTTTATATTATCTCTTTTATTCTCTGTAAAAGTATTGAGGGTAATATGTCATATTTTATGATATATTTATTTGAAGAAAAAAAATGCATAAACCTGACAAATATGCAAATGTTTATGTTTATATTTAAAAAGTTATAGCTTTATAGTAATTAAATAAGTTAAAAGACATTTCAACAGTCAAGAATACCAAATAACTCAAAAATAGATCTACTTGTTTCTGTTTGGTAATTATGTTTCATAATGATGCAACCTTAAAATAACGAGAGAAAGCGTTTAGTCTATTATACGAGTACACGAGTACGGCGGGCACAAAAAAGCCTCACGATGAAGTCATCGTCCTTAAATCGGCATCCGCATTGTGATTTCGACACAATCGTTCGGAGGGCTCCGAGCGCATCAATTATCTCACACTGTTGCGCAAGCGGACGCCGCCCTCGTCCTTGAAATATACATCGACTTTCTCTCTGCTGGTCTGCGGCTTGCGGCTTGCACTGACCTTATCCCACCGACAAATTGACGGGCATTTTTATTTATTACGTCAAGTCAAGATCACCACGTGGCTTTTACCGTAATGCCCTTAAAGCTTAAATTTATCTTTTTTTCCGTGCGTTGCATTTATAGTGTATGCACTACATATATAGACATATAGTATTATAAAAGAAAATTACTTTAATTAATTGCAAGAAAGCACTTTACTGTAGCAAAAAGAGCGAGTTCCTGTGTCGGGAGAGGATGATCGAATACATCATGATACCTGTTTTCTTTAGATAGCAACGATATCTAATGCAGTTGTTATACGATGCCGGGAGTCGGATGTCGCGAAATGCGTCGCGCGGTGCATTGATGTAGCGAGGTTTCTCCGCTCGGAAGTTCCGGCTAAGAAGAGATAGCTTGATTAACTGACGTCATGTATTATAGATTTTATCTAAAACGCATTTATTCTTTGCGCTTACGATTCTTTCATTTAAAACTTTTATTGTTATTGATACAAATGTATAAAAGCATAAATATTTTGAGGATATGAACTTTTGGATGGATTGAGACTGTGGTCGTATAAAATCTAATAATTTACTAGATATAATAATTAGCATAATTTTTTAATTTTACCTAATATCATCATCATTTTGGAAATAAAATGAGCTAGTTTAATATAGAGTGCACGCTTATGTGAGTGCTCTTGTTAAACAAGGTCAAAATTCGTTGGGCTTTACAAAAAAAATGTATTTAAATAAATAAAGCGTCATAATATAAAAAAAAATAAGTTATTCTTGTCATATCGTAACGCTAATGTTAAAATTAAATAATAATACAAAATAAAAGTATTGGTATATTTAGTTTTTGTATACTATAGACAGGTTATGCAAATATCGAAGGGAAAACAAGGCCAATTCCCTAGGAGATGCGGAAGTTAGTATTTAGACTTAGCACAGTTTTGACATTGGAAAGCTTTGCCTATTAATTGACAAGGCAGTTTATTTGCAAACGCCACTTGCTACCCCACTTGAATATATTAAGTATATATTAAAACTAAATGAAGTGAAACTATTGAAGTTATTCACTGTATGCTGCTTACAACTAAGTCTTACATACGAAGACATTTGTAAGAAAATTTTGATACTTAAAAATTAATTGTTAATTTTAATGTATTCATTAAATTTATTTGTATTCATTAAATAAATAACTAACATGTAATCATATTTTTTTAAAACTTAAATTTCAACTACGTGAAATAAGATATTTGTATTTAGAATTGTCGTTGTAATAATAGCTACATCATTTTGTGTTTTTTTTTTAAAATAACACACTAGATATTTTATGAATTTTCTGCAATTTTCTTGTTGAAAATAATATAAAAAATTGTGTTACCTAGGCAATATCGACCTGCTGTTTTAAAACCATTTTTCCGAATAGGGTTTGAAACTGAAACCATTACGTCCTGTGACAATTCAATAGTAGAACCATAAATAGCATGAAGTAACTGTATCATCATTTACATACTAAGCAGATAGGAAAGACTTATTTGGACAACTAATCATATTAGAAATGATATAATAGAATAGTATGCTAATTCAGTGTAATATTAAATAATACAAAACACAAGTTGACTACTAAGAAGCGTGTTGCGCAACAATTGGCAGATTAGTTAATTGTATCGGTTGCGTTTGCTGGTTTGTCACACAGCCCAATCGGGATCGCAGAATCTATCGAAAGTTACCGGACTTTGTGCTTCTAATGCCAAGTGCGGCAAAGAAAGCGAGCTGGCAAGCTCATGCAGTAGAGGCTCATGAATATACAGTCATCTCACTCTACCAAGTTTAGAGCATACTTGTGAGAGAAAGACTACGTATGCTTAAAAGAGAAAGTGGGCCACGTTACGTTTCTCAGTGCCATTAACATGGGCATTGAACGTAAACATCGTCTGATACCGAGTTGTTTTTCAAAAATTATTCATTTTAGACTTTATTATTGGACTTAATTTGGTTTATATTTCATTGGTTTTATCATAATTATTGACGTTTTAGTATTGAGATATCTCTCTATTTACGTGGAGATGCAAAATTCGAAGTGCAATGAACTGCGAGCAGAGAAAGTGTTTTATGGCGTAACCTTGAGTCCACGTTGTATACAACGTACAAAATTGTGCAGCAGGTGTAGCGAAAAGCCACATCTAAATTATTAATTATATTCATGATGTGTTAATGACAAAATAAAACTTCTTATTAATATTTATATCAAGTAAAATGAAAACGTTTTTTAGCGTTTTATAACTTATGGCATATTAAATTTTTCAGCTTAATTTACCAATTGTACTTATTAAGACTATTATTGAAGAAATCGTGAATATCTAACAATAAATAAGCAAATAATATTTGAATACAATAATACGTCTATTTAAGACAGTTGAAGTGTAATTCTATGAAAATTTAATTACATAATTTAATAATCTAAAATGAAACATTAGAACATTATTTTAATTTAAACGAATACACCTTTATAACTTACAAATTTGTCTATCCATATAAGGTAGGTACGGCCACAATTACAAAAACACAATTCTTTTAAATTATATATATATTGGGTTTATTATAACATTCTCAAAGAACTACCCAAATTGTTTTTTAATATCATTTGTATAAGGCGAACAAAATAATCTTCCTTATCATATCAGCAAAGTTTAAGATTATAGTGCTCTTAATATCGTCAAAAACGTCGTAAAAATGTTGATTATAGTTACATACATTGACCTGTATAGTGAAAATTCTTAATGAAACAGAACAATAACATTTTTTCATTACAATCGAAAGCTTGCAAAACAAATTCAATGGTTTCTTATCTTTGTCTTAGAATACTTCAACACTCGTTCGACATTGGAACGTTAGTAAATTATGCTATTCTTGTAACGCTTCAATTGAGTTAGATTATTTTTCTGTTTTTACATCGGAAAGTCGACGACAATTTGTAGAGAAATCGTTAAATCGTGTGATTGCAAGAAAGCATTTATGGCTACTAAGGTGTGGATTGTTACTCGTAATGTTAATATGCTCGTCAATATAATATATCGTAAGTAAATAAAAAAAGCCTAAAAACTTATTAATAGTATATGCTATTCTTAAGATAATAACAATTTCTATGTATACAAAAGAAACATTTACATTTAGATATATGAATGTACGAACTACGAAACACACAATGCTATTTTACTGCTTAGAAGTAATTACGAAAAACACTTGAGTACTTTCTACTGCACATCTTTTAACATTAAATATATTATTGTTAAGAAGAAATTTTATATTTTTGAACCATTTCCATTAATTAATTAAGTGAAACTTTCAGTTCCTTGTCAGCCAATTAAAAGTCATAGCGCTTGCGCACGCGCCGTTAATCAGAGCCGAAAGTGACGAGCAAAGATTAAACTATTATGTCTGTAAGTAATACGAACTTGTCAGTGTTTTCTATACCCAAATTTAGATGATATGCAAAATGTCTTAGTTTTTTAAATGAAATCTTAAAACTTTTGAGTTGTTAAAAAAAAGTTAATTGCAGCAAACTTATGATTTTCTAAAATGCCGTCGTCGTCGAATTGCAAATTAGAAAACGAAAGTTTCTACTCACTAAAGTTACAATTCGAATTGATTTTAGCCAAATCATTCATTAATTGCTGTTTTTGAGATCAACACATTTAAATGTACATATTATTACAAAAAATATTTTACATATCCAAAGCTAAATAATTGCATACTTTAACATTTTGCGTTATTAGATAACAAGCTATTTGACAGGTTAACTTGTTCCGAGGTTACAAATATAATGAGATTTTAATAAAGCAATCAAATAAAAGATAAACGCTTGAACGTCCCCTTGAGCATATTTAACAATGGTAACAGTATTATTATATCTAATCTCCTATATACAAATTATTTGCCGGCTGATTATTTAAAAAAAAATAGCATTAACATTTGATTTTTTTTTACTTTTAAATTAAAATATAACAATATGATAGCCTGTTTCGTATCACGCTACTGTACGTTTTCTATTCTTCTTCAATTTTTATCGCTGCACACGTTCTAATTTATTTTTTTCAATAAAGTGACAAATATGTATATGAATATAACATTTTAATACATTTACATAACAACAAATATTTTAGATTTTATATTTAAATTACCCTCCTTTTATCCCTCACAATTAAAAAACTTTTGCTAATATTAAAATCGAAAATTTCCATGAAAATTTGGTCAACTTATCATTATCCTGTGTATTGAGATAATCAATAGTTGCAGCACTGCTTGTGAAAAGAAATCAAATAATTATTTTGTTTTTCAATAAATAAAACATACACCAAATAAATGATTGAAAGAGATTATAAAGGAAAGAAGAATATTATATAGAGATGGTGATATTTACTATCTTTTCATAAAGTTAACAAAATATATGAACATTACGGTAAAATAATAAAATTTTGGTAATATTTATTACAAATTAATTAATTTACATACAAATTAATTTGCTGCACACTTTTTCCGAGATAACAGGGTAGACATCAAGGACTTAATGCTAAGTTACTCCATTCTGCTCTTTCAATTTGAATTAATGACATTACGTGTTACCTGTTGAACTTAGCGCCGCGTTTTGTCATATCAGAGCGGGGACATTAAATAGTTTAAATATAATTATAATAGAACCCACAACTCACATTTGCAGTCAAACGCAATACCACTACGCCACTGTGGCCTAAAAAAATGAAATAAAATATAAATTTAGCCGTCTCAGAGAGAGCTTTATCTATTTATGGTCGCGGTTTGATTTTGATTAGCGAATGTCGTTCTACATTCACTGTGGTCTTGTTTGTTGGTTAATTGAAGTAGGCCGGCACCTGCCACGCCATCTATTATTATAATATCTCCTATAGATTATGCGAAAATAGAAAATGCCTCAGGGTCTACTTTCTTACTCGCGAAGCCTGGTTTCGGATAGATTGATCGATAACATAAAAAACTAATTGCCTTGTCGTTCGCTTGAACTAAGATGTTAGCTTTAAAGGAAGATATGCGACGTTATATACATGCCTTCAAGCGAAACGTACGGCACGATAACATAAGGTATGTATAGAAATTGTGTGATATGTGTGGGCATTTACTATGAATGTCTATCTTCATTAAGATAAGAAGATAAGAATATAATAAGAATTATAATATTTTCTGTGTTTATTTTACTTGCCAACGTCAAAGGAAATATAGCTAAGCGAAATATAACATATTTAAGTAAATCGACATAATTCAGTTGTTTCAAATATTTCGTAGCTGGAGACAACATAACGTGCTACGTGTGCGTAGAACCAATTTCTGTTAATATTGCAATTCAATGAATGCTTGTTTGGAATGCAGTGCGAATAATATTTGATAGGATAAGCGCATCAGCGAAAGACTTAGCAAACGTAAGCCGGTGCAGTTCCGGCGCAAGTTGCACTCGGTCATTGGGTCAGCTACGCTGGGGGGAAACGAGAGGGGCTCGTGGCGATGCGCTCGCGCACGCCAGTCTCTAACATGCACGCTTTTACGTTTAAGCCGAAGCGCCTCTAGCGCACGCGCCCGCGCACTGCGAAGCGCTCAGCGCTATACTAG
The DNA here is from genome assembly GCA_033558755.1 of Philaethria dido. NCBI lineage: Eukaryota > Metazoa > Arthropoda > Insecta > Lepidoptera > Nymphalidae > Philaethria > Philaethria dido. Next base: position 827,862 of record JAKGSA010000137.1, read on the forward strand.
TGCCTACCTCAATGTGTTGCATTGGTTGCAGGCCGCCGACTGACCAGACTGAGACCATGAGGAGGATCAGATTGCTGCTGCTGTTCACGACGCTCCTTTTACAGGTCAGTCTTACATCATTTCTATTAAATTGTACGAATAGATTATTAATAAGAATTTAATATTATATTAATTAAATATTAATAATATGGTTTATGCTATGCTTAATAATTTATATTCTAAATATTAATTAAATTACGAAATTATATAAAAATATTTTGTATTTTCGACTCAAAACCATAATTCTTCTACCTAAATAGAAATGCAGACTTAAGATTAAAAGCAAAGCGAAGTTTAGAATTTTCAAAATATTAGGAGGCTCCACCCTCTGTTCGCTTTGCGATATAAATCCCGCTTGCAAAAAATAAACTTAAAATATTCGTTGCCAACACGAATTACATCTATATAAAATAGCAAGATATATGGTATTAATATTACCTAGCATATACCTTCTTCTTTAATACAACGAAAATTATTCATAAATCCTCGTCGTAGAGTAGAACGTATAAATAGAGAATAACTGTCACGACGGTACCCGATACTGTTTAAACTTCAAAATACATCTTATTTTTTAATGCTGTTGAATATCTTATGTTAGAAAAATTTATATAAAAAAACTTATACAGATGAGAATATTTCGATCACTATTAATATTCCACAAAGCATGCCTGTCTGCTTTCTTAACGTTCTAAACGTTATTTTTTTGTAAGAGTAACCACCAGTCACATTATACTTAATATGCTGATTTAAATATTCTCGATTTTTAATTGTATTGGGGTAATTTCTCATATTTCGAGCGAATAAATTACATTTATACGTATATAAGCGTAAATGAATATACATTGTATCATTTTCGCGTTACGCTCCTACATTATTCAGCTTTTTCCGCTCGCCTTCCCGACAAGTAGGCTAATGATTCCGTTAGCGCATCCACTAAACACTGATTCAATGGAATTTATTTATACCCATGTATAGAAACTTGTAGAAAATAACCTATAAAATTATAAAATATGTTCGTTTTTATATTAATAAATGAAATTGGTTATGTCACAGCAACGAATTTGAGCTTTCGACACTTTCGCTTTAACTGTATTTTTATTGTCAATTATTTGCGTAACATTACATTATGAGAAATTTAAGATACATTTACGTGATATTTAAAATGATTATGAATGTACCCTTAAGCCAATGAACGCTAAAATACTCTGACGGTTGGCACTTTCACTGTAGATAAAATTTGGTCCGAATGATGCAAGAGTTTTGTTTGAGTAATTTTATTCTCAGTTGTCGTAACAGTATCGTACAAGATATATATTTTTTTATAAATAAAGTTGTTAACCATATGTAGAACAAAAGAAATACTATAGTAGCAATTTTGGTTCGTTACTCAAATTAAAAAATGTCCTAAATTTTAAAAGCAAGTGAAACATTATAAGAATAATATATAAGTAATATAAAAATTTTAATATATTAATTTATGGTAATAAGTGCATTATTTACGAGAAAATACTTTCTTAAAAGATGTACATATGTGTATTGTTTTGAGGGAAGATTCGCTACGTCGTGTTAGAAAGCAATTTGTCATAGAAAGTGTAAATTACGGATCACTTTCGTTTATTAGATATCTCCTTAAGCAATGCAATAAAACTTATATACCTATACAACCAAATTCATATTTTAAATTTTCCCTTGGAATTAAACTAACATCTTATAGACATTAGGGTGTTCACCTTACTAAATTATTATATCTACACAATTATTATTTTTTCTTGCTTTATATTTCTTTTTGATGTTTAAAAAAATAAAAAGAAAAGACAGGCAATATATGTAAATATACATTATATTTTCGGAACTAGTGCCTTTAGTAGGTAACATAAGGGAAATGAAAATGAAACTTAGTATGGTGAAAGTAATCACGCATTCGCTCCACGGGTCGCCTCAAGGTTCACGGTCACAGACTTCTTAAAGGTAAAGAAAATTTACCATTTTAAATTCAACAAATAAAAATGTTGCCATGACAAACGTTCAAAATAATAATTATTCCATTAACATTAGAAGAGGTTTTTTCTCTGTTGAGTTTTTAGTATCGATAATAGATGTTCTCGAATTTCATATTATGAGAGTATGATCGAAATATTCACATTTCTTATACGTCATTTCCCCTCATAAAATTCACAATAAACTGAATGAAAATAAAAATCCGGTCTTAACAACTTTCTTCTGCGTTGAGCTAAATATTAAGAAGTTCCGGTCTTATGGATGACCTTTACCTATAAATTAAGTATTGTATATGACAATTAACATGTAGGAATAGAATAGTTACGTTATGTAATTTGTACAGAATGTAATTTTCAACATTTATACGCTCACTACTTTCCTTAGTACATTTACAATATCACGACATTTATTACAATAATGGATTTTTCGACGGAATCTCTATTTTCGGCTAAAAGAAATCCCTCTTCATATAAACTTTAGGTTTTTCTAAGTAAACATTTTCGAAATTATGATTATTAACCGGGATCATGTTCGGTGGAAACGGATGTGGGTAAAGACGGGACTTTCACCTGCACAAGCCCAGTCCGTCTGACGCTTGCGCACTTGACCGATTCATTACAACTGTGAAAGACAGGTAGCATTTTTCATTATTAAAGTATAAACATACTACTGAATCAATGGTTCATACATTTTTTCAAAATTATTTTTTTACTTACAGTTGACATTTTTTCTTATGATATAAAACATGTTAATATTTCAAGTGTTAATATTGGTAATAATACATCTTCTGTTAGATAGAATATCAAACGGTAAACATGGATCTGTTAACATTTCTGCGGTATAACGCACAACATTAGCAGCACGCGATTGCTCTCCGTAAGATGACAAACAGTTATACACTGGTCATTCAATGGCATATGTTCTGCTATTTTCAATCAAATGTAGATATCATAGGTTAGTTCCTTAAAAATATCCAAATTTTAGTATACAGTACAAAAAAGGAACTACCATAAAAAGAATCGTTTTCTCTTTATAGTAGATATTGGCATTGAGAAAATAAGGACATGAACGTCACCGAATAGTATAATACTTTTAAAAGCCATGTTAAGTTGACATCACGCACAAAATATTGTTATGCTTTCACACCTTTTTAATATATTCATATTGCGATTTCAAATTCTCGCTTTTGAAATACTCTAACTTTCGATATTACAATAACTGGCTAAGTCATGGTAAGATTATTTCTTTATTCGTAGGTAAAGAAAGCTATTTTTTAGAATTGCGCATGCTGGTGCAAGTCCGGTGCTTTCCTCCGCGATCTCGAGCAGTGGATATAATTTCTAACCGGTTTAGAAAATACGATAGTAAGCACGGCCCCAAGTTTAAACTTTTTTATTCGCATTCGTTTCTTAAATATTATGCTAGTAGATTTAACGTATACTTAGAAAAATAACTCTAGCGCGTCCCCGTCCAGACTTTCCTCAAATGATAAAGTGCAGGTGTGGATTGAATCTATTCTCTTTTTTCAGTCAGAGAAATCTTAGTTTCGAGAGTCCGTTCGTTCCACTTTCCACTCGAAACTCAACGCTGTGCTCTATCTTGCCAGAGCGGAGAAAAGCAAATAATTTAAATATAATCATACGCCGAGTGGAAATTCAAACCCGTTTCGTTCGATTTAATGTGACAGACCCTATCCCACTGCACCACGAAGGCGTCTGAATCTATTAAGCATAAATTTATATTTCAAATTAAACAAATAGTAAATTTAATTGTTTAAGTTTAGATCCTGATATGGTTGTGCTTGTAAATATGTTTAGGGTACCTAATACCGAGGAAATAGAAAATGTATAATTTACTTCAGTATATTTAAGTTGTATGCGTAATTTATATTATAAAATACTGTCAAATTTAGAATACATTAAAAAATATAAGATAAAATTTGGTATTCATAAAACACGTAGAAAGCCGGCGGAACTCATCTCGGTAGTATGATTGCGCTGATTAATATTATAATTGATCTTGCGAGCTATCCATCAGTGTAGAAAGTAGGAAAGAAGCAAACGCGAAATGCCGGGAAGAGCGCACGCGCGTGCCGCCAACTAGAGTGCGACGCGCCCGCGCCGGAATGTGCTCTATCCAACGATGCATTCATTACGCTTAATAGCATACTATCTCGTATACATATTGATCATTTTGGTGGTTGAAAATACAGTTATTGATTTTTTTCATAAATTATATCAAATTTACACATGTTATCATTTAATGGAAGTATGGAAATAAATAATAATATGATATTTTTATTTAATTTCAGGACGCGATATGCGAACCACCTGTCGACTCAGCGTCTCTACCTTTAGAACACAGAGGCGGTGCCTATGGCCCACCACTACCTCCAGCACACACAGACGACCCTTGGCCTCTAGCCACACCAGATAGTCCAAAGATTAAACATCTACAAGTGCAATGTGAAAAGACTCATATGAGAGTCAATATAGAATTCGATCGACCATTTTACGGCATGATATTTTCAAAAGGATTTTACAGTGACCCCCACTGTATGCATTTAAAACCAGGTACAGGACACTTAAGTGCAACATTTGAAATATTCCTAAACAGTTGTGGTATGGCAAGTTCCGCTAATCATAACGTTGCAGCTTACGGCAGCCCTACACCTAGTGGATCATACGTTGAAAATACAATTATAGTTCAATATGATCCTTATGTTCAAGAAGTTTGGGATCAAGCACGAAAACTGAGATGTACGTGGTACGACTATTACGAAAAAGCAGTAACTTTCAGACCGTTCCAAGTAGACATGCTGCACGCTGTAACAGCTAACTTTCTTGGCGACAACTTGCAGTGTTGGATGCAAATACAAGTCGGCAAAGGACCTTGGGCCTCAGAAGTGTCGGGCATAGTTAAAATTGGTCAAACTATGACTATGGTTTTAGCGATCAAAGACGATGAAAACAAATTCGACATGCTCGTGAGAAATTGTGTTGCTCACGACGGCAAACGAGCTCCTATTCAATTAGTAGATCAATATGGATGTGTTGTAAGGCCTAAAATTATGAGCAAATTCCAAAAAATAAAGAACTTCGGCCCATCGGCGTCGGTTGTGTCATTTGCTTACTTCCAGGCATTCAAATTCCCTGATTCTATGAATGTTCATTTCCAATGTGTAATACAGGTGTGTCGGTATAATTGCCCAGAGCCTAAATGTGGAGGACTAGGTGCTGATTATGGCGTACCATTATTAGGAGGAAACGCTTTGACCGCAGGCGAGTATGGATTACCTAATGGAGGACATGGCGAATACGATCCTCCCCCACCAGCGCCGCATGCAGAATATGGAGTACCACCAGCTTTCCCTGATCCCCGTCATCCCGCCGACGCTGTGGGTGCATATTCAGAGAAAAGGGATGATGTAGTTCCACCACCCCAAGCTCAAGTTTCATCGACACCTAACGCACCTAGTCCGTCATCACCTGCTCCCAACCGAGATGAGGACGATGTCAACCTACCACCACCACCTCCACCCGGTCGTCGTGGAATATACAACACTGTTAAAAGGAAAGACGAGGGCCACGGTAACCTTGCCACTTTAGGCGGACGGCCGCGTTCTGTTGAAGATTTGCCAGAGAGTTTAGTCGGAATAAGAAGAAGACGTGAAACGTCTCCGACACGAATTTATAAGCGGGACGCACAAGAAATGACAGATGTCAATACAAGTAGAATAATCCAAGTAGTCGCACCAGGCGACGTGAACTTCGCATTAAACAACGCCGCGCCCAACGAAACCGTAGTGATCCAGTCCCCGGCTACTGACCCAGAAACGATTTGCATGTCCGTGCCATCGTTTGTGGCGGGTCTCGTTATGTTGCTGCTAGTGCTGGTGGTGGCGTCCCTAGTGGCCGCGTTCCTCTTCGTGCGCGTTCGTGCGCTCGACAGAAAGGGCGCACACGGCGCTACCGCGTACTATGAAACAGATTACGTAAAACATACGAATTAGTCTTACAAGTTGTAGATGTAACGCGTGGACATTCCATAAACTCTTCTCAGATCCAAAGAGCGTGCGTCGGCCCCGACCGGACGGTAGCCAGCTGTCGCGGTTGTGTTCGAAGCTCGGTGAAGTGTAACTTATTTATTTAGTTATTTAATACGTGTGATGTATATTTTTCGACTGCTTTTTTGTAAATTATTTTATTCGTGTGAAAACACGCACTGTACTGCCTTTCATAGTCGTATCGTTGTGGAAGTATGTCTAGTATTTTTGTAAAGAGTCGTAAGATAAGGAGTAGATTAAGTTGTATACCAATAAAAAGTGTAGTGTGCGAGTGATTTTTTCTTTTTACATTAATAAATGGTAATACTTCAGTTTTATAAATGTCTGTGTCTAGTTAAAAACAATTCATTTTCAAAACGATCTAAAGCAAATCTTTGTGAAAGCTTAGAGTCTAGATAGTCATGTATTACCATTTACAAAGACAATTACAACAAAACTCTCACGTTTTAGTTAACAAACAAAGTACTCAGCGAGTCACAAACACATATAACTTAATGAAGCTTAGAAACTTACGTGAATAACAATAGCAAAATGAAACAGAACAAATTTTATTTATAGGGCTATAAAAATATAATTATCATAAACTATATTTAAAAATAAATAGTCTATGTTAATTCAAAATTATTTTTCGATAGCAATTATGTAATAATACTTGGTGCATTGTCTAGATTATTACTCGACAAATTTTAAGATAAAATTGTAATATCAACATATATTATCTCCATGGAGGTGTTTTATAAAAACCGGTACTTCCGCGCTTTGAATTTGAAGGAACATATAAATTCATTGTTGATAAGGAATCATCTTTCCTTGGACTCATAAATAGCACTTGTAACTTCTTGTCATGTTTAGTGGCGATTAAGTCAATGAGGTCCTGAAAATAATATACAACAATAAAATATTAGGCTAAGTTCACAAGACCGTGCCGTGCAAGATCAAACTAAATTATATGTATAGTTCACGTAGTCGCGGGCCACACTGCACAATAACTTGTACCGTGTGGGCCTATGTGGTTCAGTTGATGCTAGACCGCGATGCGGCTTGAGATTGACAGATGGAAGTAGAAAAAAAATGAGTATTGAAAACGATTCCTGATAACAGACCGCCTCGCGAACTTATGCTGGCATGTGAATACCGCGCGGTTTCACGCAGTTCCGCACGGTCATGTAAACTTAGCCTTAATAGCGCTAGTTATTTATAATGACACTTGTTACTAAGTACTCACTTATCTAATTGCTTATAACTTAGTCTTTTCTTAACTAATAGAGAAAGTTTTTGATAATAGCCTATTAATATAAGTTTATATTTGTGTAAAAAAAAATTATAGCTTATAGATAATAATAAAAAAGCAGATTTAGGCTATCCCCGGGCAGCAAGATAACCAAATCTTTTCCGCCCAAATTTGAGGCATCGTGGGTTAAGTACCGGAACGCAAAGTCTCACTTTAATAATTCAAGTAATAGAAAATCACTCACGTCAGAAAATAGCGGACAACTCTTCTCATACTGACTTTGTTTGTGAATTTTAGCATTACTTGGGGACAGTTTTGACATTGGGTAGTTCGTATTAAATGTTTTCTTAGGATCTATATCCCTTGCAGAGAGCTCATCTGTTTGTGTGACCGCGTGTTTCAATTGCGGTTTTCTTCGTAATATTATATCCTATTATAATAAAAAGCGAAATAAAATATATTATGACATGGTTTCGTATAATGCTGCTGCAATCACTATTGACACAACAAATATAATAATAAAATTAATATTTTATTTATTAGAACAGTCAAATCCAGTTTAGATATTAAAACTAATATGTACAAAAACCAATGGCGCAGTGGGTTTGTGTCTGAATGTATACAATAAGTACTATGCTATACGATGTTTGTGTGTTCGGTGTCTACTCCACAAACTAAGGTGTTGGGTTCCGCCTCAAGTATCTTCCAAAGATGAGCGGAAAGTAAAGAACGGAGTGTTTTTATAATACTAAATTCTCTCTCTGATAATCTGATAAGTATTAGAAGAATTTTTGAAGAAAGAAACACTCACCTTATTGTTCTGAAAATATTTATTTTGCACTATATTTGTATTTTTTTCCTTCGTCGATAATATGTGTGTATTGTAAGAGTGACAAAGACGCGGTATTGGCTGACGTGGCATAGGTTGTGGCTGACGACATTTTCTACGTTTCCGTGCCTCTTTCTTCCATTTATACTATAATTTTTTTTTAAAATCAATAAATAAAAAGATCGATAAATTTCGAAGGTTTTGAACTAATATTAAAATATTCGCTCGTTACTTCGTTTGGACTTGAAGATCCTTCATACTATTTCTATTTTTATCATTCATAGTTTCGATTTCACATTGTAATATTTCGTTTATTCCTTTCCAGTGGGAATTCTGGAAAATCTCTTTGTGATTCTTTCTTTCCAATAAACCTATACTCATGTATCAGATTCCACCTTGCCAGATTCAAGTTGTTTCATCACACAATGACTAACGGAAAAGCTTAATCGTTACAGACATTTTGCGTCTGTTTGAAAGGTTAAATAATTGAAGTACCGGTGTTTGAGTAGCTGCCGCAACAACGACTGGATGCTGTTGTGGCGCTGGCTGCTTGCGACGCTGCGCTTTCAATGCTGTTGGCAGCGTTGAACAATAGTCTGCATAGCTCACATTTGTGCGATGACGAAGCTGATACAGCATAGTATTTAATAAATATTGTAAAATAATTCACACATATCACACCTGTGTCTGGCGAGGCTACTTTTTATGATAAAATTGCCAGTATAACGCCATTTCCCATTTTATGGCACGCAATATTATAGTTTCTCAAACCTTGTTTTAAGAAAAAATACCAATCACGCTCGAAATAATCATTATTTTATGGATCGTTAATTTTATTATTAATTCGATACAGGTCTAAATAGCGCAGAAAGTAAAAATCCAACGCTGCGCCTTGTTCAATTAATACGAAATAAATATACTTATGAATGAAAATAACTATGACATTACATATATTGAAAATATATACACATATATATCAAGCACAAAGTAGCAGAGCTGAACAAGGCTCGTACATCAGATCTACCTGGATCAAGGTGGGAGCAATTTCCTGCAAGAAGACCGCGATCTCCGCTACCGTCGCCAGTGTCGTTGTGCAAATGTATTTTAATATTGTTTTGCACTAAATATGGCTTAATCTCTTCAAACCATACATCGCATAACTAAAAAGAAATACAAATAAATTATTATTTAAGGATGGCTATAAGTTTTGGAATATCCCATGTTTGATACTTAAAAGATATTAATAATCATATTTTACAATATTTTTACGAGAAAAGCATTATAAATATGTGCAGTATGAGCAGTCAGAGCATAGTGTGAACACACTCCGTTCGCCGACTTCCGCCCGAATTCGAGACATAATATGGTCAGTGGCGAAACATAAACGCCACGTTAATTTGTCTTGCCAGAGCAGAGAAATTAATAAAAATTAAATATAATCATTCCCCAGAGTGGGAATCGATCTCACGACCATTTAGAGTCAGACGTTACTCCACTGTGCCATGATGGCCCCAGTTTAATGTAAAACCTCAAAAATAAAATATAGCATACAATTTAATTTGTAACCAATACTATTATATTTTGGCAGGAGTACTCACTCCGACTAAAGCATTTTCCAAGTCGTAACGTAAACTTTTAGGTATTTTACATTTGCTTTTTGATCGAGACGCTTTTTTCTCTGGAGTTGCATCTCCTGATGCTTCAATAGAACTTGATTGTAGTCTTTGATCAACATCATTACGTGGAATCGATTTTCGAAGTGGGTTGTCTGACATTATATTGTTATCATTATACTACAGCCAAATTATAGAAAACTCCTTGAATAAACAAATAAAATTATAAAACGGAAAAATAATCAAAATTTCAGACATCAATGTCAATTTTTTTTTATTAAAAATCACGCCAATTACAAAAGAGTATTTAGTAGTTATATTAACAATAAATGTGACTTGAATTAAATTGTACATAGTCTATAGAAATTACAACAATAACTTTATTCAAATTAAACTTCGTCTACCTAATTTGCTTAAAATCAAATTTGTAGGTAGGCACAGTTTTAATGTCCATAGCACAGTATCAATTCTGCAATATAAACGTACAGTATCTTATTTGACAAAAAATACTAAAATAGGCAATATCAATATTTTCAAAATGAGTAATTTGAATTGGAAATCATTTATATTTGGAAGTGCATCCATCTTAGGCAAAATATCACATAAAATTACGATGCTCAAAAACATCGTTGACGTCAGCAAGCAAAATGACGAAGTCAATAAAGTTTTATTTTATGGAGCATATGAAGATAAAGAAAAGCAACAAGTGAAATTAAGCAATCTTTTTTGCATTTATTATATAATTGCTCGTGCAAGCCGAAGTGTCGATATATGTGTGCCGACTTTGAACGGCGACACCATGTCAAAATGTCTGATAAACGTGCGAAAACATGAAAGAAATTACACCACAGTACGAATTATAGTGCATAATGCCGATACTTTAAGAAATTTACATTCGCTTATCGCTTGTGGCATACAAGTTAAAATAATTAGCCCTAAAATCAAATTAGAACATGACTTTTTACTTATAGATGCCAACTGTGCAGATGCTGTAGCCATTATGGGTTCTTTGGACGATGAGGTAAATCGAGTAAACCATAGTAAACATAGCACACTGATTACCTCTGATGTTACTCTCATAGAGACCTTGAAACGAGAGTTCAAGAGAATTTGGAATATGGAGACTTGTGTCCAACTAGATACAAATGCCAATGGAGATGTAATTGAAAAAACAGAGAAAAATACCAATGTTCCAACGCAAGCTCAATAATTTAAGTTAATTTAATTTAATATTTTAAGTTAATTTTAGCAATTGATAATTATTTTCTTTTTATGTAATATCTAGTTGTGTAATCCAAATAAACAACATATATAACAAAAATATTTTGATTTATTTCATTCACATATTACAATAATGGCATTAATTATTATTATAATACAGTTATTTTTCACAATTAAAAGTATGTTTATCGTCTTATACAATTTCATTTGTACTTAAGTGCTTTGTGATAACGCCAAAACATTTACGAACAGTGGAAAACTCGAAGATTTTAAACAATAATATCGGTGATAGGTATCACAGATTCACTTGTAGTTGACACACATGCATACAAAGTATTCATTGCAGTCAAATATCTATACTAAGAGCAACATTTTAATTATAATTATTAATTCATCTCATTATTGTATATTTATTGGCATTAAATGTAGTCATTTACACATTACTGTCATCTTGGTTGTTTGCTTAGTTTGTTATTAAGATATATAATTATATATATAAGATAATATTGTATATAGAGTTCTTATAATTCGTCTTTGGCCGAGCTTACAATGATATACCAACCACTACTGAATCAATTTTATTATCATTTGTGAACATAATATAAAATAATAAAAATAAATGAACGATTGATTTTTTTAAAATTTTATATTTTAAAGCGTTATATACACACTAAGTATTGTAAAATTATTGAAAGTCCGTACAAAAATATCCATCGTAGATATTGAACCCGTGGACCCTGTTGGATAAACGCCTAAGACGGTCTGTCGGTAGATTCCTGTTAGTTAACTAAATATTTAGAAGTTCTGTAAATTGGTATATAGTATGATAAAGAAAGAGATAGCTAAATTGATTGGATATTTTATTTTTATACGGAATTTCAGTACCTTTTTACGTATTCAAAATTTCTTTGAAAATCATTTCAGACTGAAATAACTGGTATTTGCTATACGTTTCTACTATAAATAAAAATATATTGGGTAATAGCGGAGGTAATGTTTACAATATATTTATATAATTATAAAAAAAAGTGTACAAATCGTTAGACGAGTCATTTTTTGTACACTAACTCGTAAAACGCAACATTAAAACATCAGTGTAATGCGGATTTTATTTTTACTTCGACTATATTGTGTGGAATTTTAATAAGTACATTATAAAATGAACAAGTAAAAAAAATCTACTATATTATAAATTATTAGTTATAAAAAAATTGCAGCTTGTGCTTTGTAATTTTTTTTTAAATATTTTATTCTGTTCTTAAATGTAAAAAGTTTTATGTAGTTTCATTTATCAAGATTTTAAAATGGTTTTATTTTATGAAAATATGGTGTAATTTGTTTTTATTTTTAACTTCTATACAATAGTTCAAATTCTTTTACGGTTATCTTACCAATGCAAACAAAACTAAAGTATCTTAAGCTATAAATACAAAATTATAATTTTACTTTCCTTATGTGCAACTCTATAAAAATAATATAACAAGAAATATGAAAAAAGCGTGAAATTATTACAAAAAGATAATTTAATTCCATATGGTTTATTTTTTTAATTTACGAGATTCGAAAATTCGTTTTTCACACATCACTATAAGTTTCCATGCATTACATGAATACAATCATAGGCTGCACTTCATACTAACAAATATCCCCTTTAGTCCGAATATGAAATGCAAATGTTACAGTCAACATTAAGTGTGTTAAATATATTATGGAATTAAAACATATTATTGATTAAAAAAATTACAAATTAAAAAAATATATATACATGTCATTATGTTATGTAGAAATTACATTTTTTTTATTAAATAATACCAATTATATTTACATCAAAAAAAATTAACATTTCTATTCATTTTTCAATTGTCAGTCAAAGTTTAAAATACATATAACCTTTGTGAATTAAAGATACATATCATTCTATATTCATTATAAGGAAATTCCTCATATAAGTATTTCCACTAAAAATACTAGCTTAAGACAAATAATAATTTAATTTAAAAAAAAAAGTAGTTTTAACTTTTCCAAATTAAAATTATAATATATTACCAAGAAGTACAAGTGACTAGTATATTAAGGGAACATAATTTTTATAATTATCATTAGTTTAGACACATAATTTTCGTAGTTAAGAACAAGAACTTTTTTATTTATATGGAAAAATCTTATACAATTAGAGAATTGTTGCACTCCAAGTATGAAAATATTTTATCTTGCCTTAAATTTTATTTTGTCATGTTTCATTATTCTTATTGAGAGAAGAGAAGAAATTACTTAGAATTTTATAGAGTCACTGTGCGGGTGGCACTGTGAGAGGAGAAACTCGGAGCAGTGTTTGGGACTTGCAATTTAATTGTAAGCTTAAGGGGCCCCCCTTTAAATACACATTAATGCTATTCTCCACTGTCTAATCTCCTCTCTCTACCCAACCATATTGTTTTAGAGTATTCGAAAAGATTTATTAAAAGAGTTATTAAGAATGGAATGAAAATATATTATTTATAGTAAAAAAGCATACACTCAACTGTGAAATCTATGAAATTAATTCAAATATATTTAACTCAATGTGAATGTAAAGATTATCAACCCTAAAATTTCTTTATTTAATTGTCACCAATTGTTATATTACGAAAAACACATCAAAATCCTCACAGGGTTTTTACACATTTACAAAAGCTTATTGAGGCACTTTATTTTATACTATGAAATTATTAATATAGTGAAATATAGATTTTCTTAATTGTAATTGTGCGAAAATTACGTATTCCTAAACTAATGATAAGAGAAGTCTCCTAGTCACCTGCAATAAAAAGTTGCTGTCATACATCAACTTCTATATCGCTGTTTGTTTCATGTGTGGATTGTGGGGAGGCATCGGGCTCTTCCTTCGGAGAACATGTTGTATACTCGTGAGGAGAACTTAACTCATCATCAGGTGATGCTGGTAGCTCCTCATCCATCATTATTGTGGCAGGTAATAATGGAGATACTTCTTGTAATTGACTTGTGTAGACTGTAATGGAAGTCAGATAAACACATATTTTAATAATGTATGTAGCAAATAAATTATAACAATAAATTAATTTAAATAATAGCCTCAATTTGGCGGAAAGTGGGGAACGGAATTGTTGAAAGAGAATGGAATGTCTTAACACTAGGTTCTCTGGTTCCCTCTGCCTACCTTGCTATGTGCGGGATACAGCGTGAAGTTGAAAAAAAAAAAGAAAATTAAATACTCTTTTGCCTTATACTATATAAAAATTATTATTTGAACCATGTGTTTACTTACAATAGAAAATATTTTAGGTAAATAAAAATATCCTTTAAAAAGTAGACTTTACTTATACATATATTTAGATTTTTTGAAGTGTTAATTTTGATTTTAATCATACATTTTCAAAGAAAAAATTAAATATGATGTTTAGATTGAGTAGAAACATTTTGCTGGAATATTTGAAATTATAAAATGAGAATTTTTTAATCATGTATGTAGAAAAGTACTGATTTTTTCTGAATAATTCTCTTGTTAGATCATCTTTTAATAATTCATAACATAACAGTATATCTGATTGCAAGACGAAAGAAAATCATAATGTAATAATCAATTTCTAATAAGATTGTAAATAAAATTAGATGTATTGAAAAATCATAGGTATATAAAAAATATATATTTCTTTTTATTTTACTTACAATTAACACACAATAAATAAAGAAAATATACCTTTTATATTCGATGACTTTAATTCTGTAGTAAAAGTAAGCGATTCCTCCATAGCATCCATTGTTAGAGTATCTGTATCTAAGCTGTCCATTGAACCTGAACATGACGGGGAACTGTCGGGGTTTGAATTCATTAATTGCAAAGTATCTAATTGAGGTATGTGAGGTCTAACCTGAAAACCAACATATTTATGTAACATTATATTAATATCTCATATTTAATTTATAATATTATATTGAGCAATAAAATATATTCACTACCTTCATTCCATCTGGTCTATGAGGATTTCGACAACCTTTACATTTACATTCAGTGCAAGGTTTGCTTTCTACATAACACGGACATCTCTGCCCACAACATGTTAGTTTACCAGGAGTAGCTGTAGCATTACCACATCTACATCCTTTTCTTTTACTGCTAGTTGAGCTTCTAGATCTGTTGGATGGTTTCTTAAATCCTAATTGATTTGACTGAAATTAAAAAACACATTAACTCTAAGACAAATAATACAAATCAGTATTTTAATATATTTTACATACTTTGCCTTCTCTCGGACTAGTTTCTGCCTGTGATGAATCTGTCTCATCAACTGCTTTCCTTTTGATAGTGATTTTATTTCCCGAACCTGCGTACATAACAGAGTAAAGTGGAGACCCATTTGAAATAGCTCTAGAATTTGGAGAATCTTTACTAGTTGATCTTGAATCAGAATTACTTGATGATGATGCTGCCTGAGTTTGTGTTGATGCAGAGTTGGTATAGACACAAGGTAATATGCTGTAGGCAGATTTTGAAAGACCTGCAGTACTTTTATAGTCATCATTGAATCCAGCGCCTTCCTGTATTAAGTCTATTAAACCTGAACTTGCAACTGTGCCTCCATTCACACCTGCTGCTATTTCATCTTCTTCTAATAACATTTTATATATATCAGTTCCCATAAAATACTCACAGAGCTTTTTATAACATTGTAAAAGAATACGTAACTGTAAATTTTCAGAATAGATTTCATAGTCTTTGCACCAAGTACACGAAGGTTTAAGTTTTTTTCTACCACCTTTACAATTTTTACACACATGATGTTGACAACCGGAGCTCGTTGGAGTATAAGGTTCTTTTAATAAATTTCCACACACTGTACATGATAACGATTGTCGTAAATAAGGAACCAAACGAAACAAGTCTGTCCACGAACTTTTATCGGTAGCATCAGCAAGAATTATTAAGCGACAAGTGGAAACATACAAACTGGTAGCGTTCATCTTCATTTATAAAAACTTTATTTTATATATTAATGTATTAACTAAATTGTTTACACCAAAATATTATTATTAGAGGGGCAAAAAGCCGCAAACGCTACGATAAAAGTCAAAACTGTCATATGTCAAATGTAATTAATCAGAGTTGTCAGTTGACATTATTTTTTTTTCTAAGTTAAGCATAATCCTTAATGAAAATGTTCCCATTTCCTATTATTTTTAATAATTTAATTAAAGTTCATTATTTGCTTTACTTAAATATTGTAATATTTAATAAATTAATTAAATTTAAATTGATATTTTTTTAAACACTTTTAGACGCTTTTCAAGGAAAAAAGCTAAAATCAATCCACTAGTAACAATAGTTAGGGTTTGATAAAATATCACATAATTAAAAGTAACTTCAGAGTTTATTTTTAATATTGAAAAATTTGTTCTAATTTAAAAATCGCAGGCATTATGATCGTATATCATAATTGTGGTAACGTCTTTCTTTGGGGTCTAGGATCACTCATCTCTTGTTTTTAAAATTGCATAGCAAAGAGTAAAATGTACGTAAATGCATTTTCCTATTTGCTATAAAGACAAGACTAGAGTTAAGATTAAAATTAGTAACAATGTTAGCTAATATAGTTAGTTTCAAACGTATAGACAAATTAAACAATTATCTTTTTGAATACATTTATTCCTAAAAACAATCCATCTCTTATATCTCTACATAAAATGTTTATGTAAATTTTATTTTATTCTGTAAACTAATTAATATAAAACCGAAATAGCAAACAAAAATATTTTATTTTTTAAAAGTTGTATAGACAGAGTAATATGAATAGCGAAGGCAGATGGAGTTAATAAATACCTACTAAGTACTTTTCGATATTTAATTAATAAAGCAATTATAATATTTAAATGAATATAAAAATGTCCATTGTGGTACAATCTAGGAAACTCTCAAATACGTTACTTAATGGCTAGTAATAGTTTGCTTTTAAAAGTAAATCCCTTATTTCTGTCTCATATTATTTAAAGTTTTTTTTTTCTCCGGAACTTAAGATTGCTTATAAATATTTGTAATGTTCAACTAGTTTAAGCTATGTATATTAAAGAAAAATATTGGTCAGAAAGAAGCCTCCTGTTTCTAAGTAGGTACATAATATATTATACCAATCAAAATGGCTAGAATTTAAACTATGTATTTCTTGTAATGAAAAGTGATAATGAAGAGTAAATAAGCGATGAAATAGTTGGTAGAGTAGCCGTAATTACGTTTGCTGCTACTACAAAAAACGAAGAAGAAAAGTGCTTTTGATCTTCGAAAACACATTAAAATAATTTAAAAACATATAGCAGCTAAAACCCATTATAAACTATAAAATCATATAAAAACACTTATCAACCTTAATAAAAAATTCTGTCTAACTCTAAACAAGATAATTTGATATAAAATTTATTAAATTTGTCCTCTACTTATATTGGTAGACAACTCCTGGAAGCATCAGCACTCGTATACATTTTAAAAACAATTAAGTACCTAACATTTACTCAATATGTCATTAGAGGAAAAATAATTTTATAAAGAATTTTAATATTGACAGTACTGAAACAAAGACATTTATCGCGCACTTCTCAAGAATAAACATAATTTACAACCAATCGGTGCATTTAGATAGGAGCCCGTCAATTACAATTGATATTCGGCAACGACGATTGTTCACGTAGTCATTGTCTCAAGTTGTCTCGTTTAGATATTCGGCTATAGAGCCAATGCTGATAAAAGATTATAACGACAGTATCATTTGATCCTCCGAGGGAAAAGCATCTCCGCGAATAAGGACTACACACAGTGCGCAGGAGTGGAGTAATTGAATCAATTCAACGAACGCCTTCCGCTGCAGATTGCGGCTCTCTGGATAATTTGTGTGTGTGATCAAATAAGTTTATAACTTTAGAAGTGTCTATATGACAGAATAATCTTGGTAATGCTCAGTTCAGAATACGATATTCGTTAATTGTGAATGAATTACAGTGCATCAAAATGTTCAGGTACCTACTTATATTTTTTCATATAATGTAATCTATCAGAGTACATATACATTATTATCTTACAAAAAAGTGATTAAGGAATATATTTCTTGCAAATATCTTCTAATAAACTTTTTAGTTTTATATTAAAAGTAGATATTTTATAGACAAATTTTTAAATTTACGACAAATTTTGGTATTTTTCATGAATCGTTTTCATTAGTTGAATCATCAAAATTCATATTAATTTAACGTCGATGTAAGTCGTACACAAATTAGTTCATACTTAAATACAAATTTAAATCAACTAAACAAAGTTACAAATACCAAAAAAAATAAGACAATTAGTATTATAATGAATATCAAAGCAAGAGTTAGTAGCATAATCTTATTAGAATCACGTCGTAAATCACATAAATAGTAAATCACAAATTAATGCAATTGCTTAACTTTATGGCAAATAGGTATGCATTACTACTAAACATAATTAAATATTGAAAGAATGTATATTTGACGCTATATGTGTAGTATCCAAATTCTACTCCAATATTATTTTTAATAATCGTCACACTAATGACAAAACAATTTAGGCAAAGTGCATATTTAATAAACACTTACTTAATGTGTGTTAATGCATTACAAGAAAAATGCTTTAATCCATTAAATTGAAGTCTATAACGATGACATTATTTTGTACACATCAAAATCGTCAGCATCAGAAATCATTAGAAATAAATTAATATTAGCTATAATAGTTTTCTTAACGATAAGGCTTAAGAAGAAACAATAAACTAAGTAAATGGACATGAAATACTACATGAAACACAAAGACATACAAAGTAATATGCAGAATATTTAAGGAAATATTGTAATAGATTACTAATAAAAATTTAGGCTTACTGAAAAATATATATTCGTCATGCTATCATTCTTTCATAGAAAAATAAAATGAATCAATCTTATCGGTGTTTGGCCGATAAATCGGTAATTTAGTATCTATGTGATTCGTAAAACAATAACATATACTCTTTAAGTATTACAATATTATTAATAATTAGTTATTGTCTAAAAAAGAAATGAAGCATCATATAATCAACCGTTTTATATCGTTATATATGATACATTAGGCCACCATTACCACCACAGTAATGAATTTAATAAAAAGGGATAACGAAAAAATTTTTTAGTTATTTAAAAGATCACATTAAATCACCAATAAGTATTTAAAGTTACTCCTATTTATAATATTTTATTCTATAATACCTATATATACATATCATAAGTAATATGTAGATATTGGTATCAAAATTCTTTCGATGAACATTGCCAGGGGCGTGGGCACATCATAAAGATCAATCAGACAATTGGGGCCGCCACGCACGACGCGCAGGAGTGTCCCTCACAATATGTAGAGCTTCCGTCCAATAGCCCGTCAAAGTAAATACACTCCAGACTTTTCCAAAACAAAATCACAATCGTGTTAGACAAATTATTTTATCAAATCATATATTAATATTTGATTTAAATGCCATTTCTATAAGGTCTTAAGGAGGTAAATAAATTTGATCTCGTTGATGAATCATTTATTGCATGATTCCTTCTGCGAAGTCAACCATTTAATAGTTGGAGAGTCCAAGTCAACAATTAAAAGAAATTAATTTGACCTCTACCAATTAAGACGGCAGTGTTATCTTGCAAGTTTGCAATGTCCCGAGTCCATCTCGGGTATAATGTATAACAAACATCTTTTTCCTACGAAATAAAAGTCAAAAGCCTGACAATATAAATTACTATTTTTTGGTAAAGAAAAACAACGTTTTCTTATGCAAACAAAAAATTCGTAAGAAAACGTTTTTTCAGATTCCAAATCAGGATAAGGGTAGTAAAAAAATGTTATCAAAAATATGTGTATCGGTAAAATTTTAGAAAAATCTATTATTTTACTTAATCCATCTATCCTATCTTTTTTCAGTAGAAAAAGGAATCAAATACCATTTCTTTTATAATCTTGTAGAAGACACAAAGAAAAATTATAAAAATCTTTCGAATACATTTTCATAATTATAATTGTTTCTGAAAATACATAATACAATATTTTCTTAACCTTGAACAATTTATCGCAAAGTACGCCAATAGATGATATGCCGACACAATATCTCTATCTATATTTAGGGCATGGTCAATTACTGAAAAGATTATGAAATTCATTATCAATCTCAAAAGTAGACACCAGTTTTGAGAGAACGGTTAATTATTTCGTGACGTTTATTTATTGGGGTATACGTAGGAAGTTTATTTAATTAAATAAAATTCCAGAAGGCCAAAGGCCAGAAGCAGCAATGATTAATACTTTTACATTTATATGAAAGCAGAAAACGATGCAAAATAACATAAACACGCTACATCGTAATGTATTGAAAGATTAAAAGATGAACATCCCATTGTTGTTTCGCGAGGACGATCCTTATTATCTGCTGCATAGCACTATTATTGCATTACTTTAGACTGGCTAATTTAGTATTAATTTAACTTCAATTATTTTCATTATATGTGGTGACATTACGAGTATCTACCGAGTAACTAAGTTGTTTTACATTGTCACTACATGACGGAGGAAAATTATAGGTGCGGCGTTTGTTCGCCGTAAATACTAGATGTTTCAGGAAATGTTTTATATACATAAATGTTTTGTCATATACTTATCTCGATAGATACAAAATTTAACTTAAATAGCACACATATATAAGCACACATAACATGGCTAAGTATGTACCTAATTTTAAACTTTATGACTAAAATATGACTGTTTTAAACTCTAAACAACTAAAGAAAGTATTAGCGAAAATATTTAATATAAACAGTATGAGGATAGCAGAGTGAAGGCCCAGCAATTAAGACAATATTTCGTTTCTAACATAGTATCTTAATTATCTTTTGTGTTTCAAATGTTATCTAACTAGGCATAGCAAATACCGCATATAACAACATATTAATGTTAATTGGTATGTACTAATAGCCTGTACAAAAAGAGAATCAGTAAATAGAAGCAGGCCAACCTACGCTTAGTTGTTTTTAATATATTTTCTGCCAGCCAGCCACACTCAGAGATATCAATAATTAACATTAAATCATTACAAAGGTTTAATGTCAGTAATAAACTAATGAACGTCTTTGAGTGCAGCTATGAATGTGCATACAAAATATACGTTTAAATTTACATATTACTTTATTTAAAGTCTCATTATATATTATACAAAAATAGTTATTATTTGTTACTAAAAACGCTTGTGTGCGACTGTAAACGCGACAGGTTGTGGGTTCGATTCCCACTCCAGAAAATGTAAAAGTTTAGTAGTTTCGTTCCCTGGGTTTGGTAACAAGGCATAGCGGGGTGTTGAGTTCCGCCACTCAGCACGCAATGCTTCAATTCGGCGGAAAGTGGGGAACGAAGTGTCTTAATACTAAGTTCTCAGGTTCCCTCTGTCTACCCAGCTATATGCGGGATACAGCGTGAAGCTAATATATATATGTATTGTATTTATGCATACAGTTAGTGTAGTGTTATATGATACAATGAAGTTGTCAAATTATAAAAAAATATTTCTTTGCTTAACGCTTCCCAATCACACACTATTAGTTATGCAATATTAAAATATTTAGAGCGATACAGATAACGATAGATCACCTTTTTTTATCATAGGCGTCTTTAAGTATAAAGCTGATATTTTCTAAGTTTGACTATCATATAATACATATATAGGTACATATATACATTTTGTTTTTCATAATTACGTGACTAAATACATGATTCCGAGAAAATAGTGAGTTATTCCACTTTCAAATATGATTTCTAACTAATAATAAGTATATAATAATTATGGAAAACGAAAATTGATTTAATTTATTTAATTTTCTTATTTCAATGTACAAGAACATTTCATTTTCACATAACATGAAATGACGGCAGCTTTAAACTGATAGAGCTCGATCAAGTTATTTTGTATACAAAAAGATCAGTATGTTTATTTTAGTTAAAATAAACTCAAAAAACTTACTTTACCAATTTCTTTGGATTATGTTGTTCCACATCATTTCTTATTATTTAAACAGTTCTGTGGATACAGTTATACCTAATGAGTGGTACATAGGTCGAGGGACGATAACCCCAAAGAAGAAAATAAACAAACATATTATGCTATAGAAGACTGTAATTATTGATTATAACGTGAATAGTTTCTTATGCATGTAGAGATACCGCAGCGTTAAGATTAAGTAAAAGCATTTGAATATTATTTCTGAAAGTAATACGAATCCGGCACTATTAGTTTAGTTGCATTGTTGCATTTTAAATAAAAATTATTTCTGTGTCAGCAGGGGAGAAGATACATACCCATACCAAGTTATAGATTTGTATAAGTATGATGGCTTTTAGTTAAATGGTCTCCTGATACTTGGACGGAGCAGTAGATAGACAATTAAGATTCATTTTATATGAATGATCATTCACTCCATAATTCGATATAATTACTCCTTATTTAAAACATTACAATAAGGATTCGTACACGTAAATTAGGCCTAACTAAATAGGCAGACCATATAGGTTGCATAGTACCATCTTGTTCATTTTGGAACCAAACATAGCGTACGTAAGTGTCAGAAATTAGAACTCAAAAGATAATTTATATGAATGTACAAATTTGTAGCTTGAATTCCTTTTTGGGAGGTGCCAAATGGTAGACATGAGCCTTAGTTACTGTTCAAGTGTGAAGGGCAAAACAATTATTGAAATTACTGAGTATATGAGAAGGTGAAGTAGAGAAGGGAAGTGCTACGTTGTTCTTTCAGAGACATGATATTTGTGAATAAATAATGATCAATGTAAATCTCCAATTGACTAAAAACATAATTATATTGCGTGGTTCTGTTTTATAATTTATCTTATAATTTAATTGTTTATTTTTAGGTACTTGTTGGTTGGTCTCACCGTCTTGGTTTTCAGCAGTAATGCTAAGGAGGTGACAGATATTGAAGCCCTAGCATCCCTTCCCACACGATGTACTTACGCATACGCTTATGAAATGTACGGTGCCCATTGTGCGGGCTTAAGATTGACAAAAATGCCTAGTCTCAAAGGAGGAATAGAGGTGAGATAGTTTATGATCATTTCATACTCAAACACTCATCGGGAAATGACGTTAAAGTATCAAGTAAATCATAAAAATAATATCTAGAAATGGTGTTTACACACTTATATATATAATTATATATATATATAAGTTATATATATATATAAGCAATGACTATATAATAAACTATTTTTAACGTTCTTTTTGCGTTATCTCTCTATAAATACTCATGTACAAATGTGTTTTAATGCTATTTGTTTAAGCATTGATCATTATTTACTTTGTCATAATATCCATCATAATCATATGCTTATAGTTCACTTATTACGTAGTTAGGTATATCATAGAAGTAGGTTCTTCGTCAAAGTTTTAAACAAAGTACATTTAATCAAGAAATAATTATCTTATCTGTTCATTATCTTACGCATAGTTTTAATTGGCTGTCAGGCTTCACTTTTATCAGAGATACTAACATTTTTATAATATGATAAGAAATTTTATTATGTTGCTCTTAAACTGCAATATTTTATTTTATAAATTACTTTAACTTTGAATTTTTAATTTGAATGGTTTATATTTAAATTATTTACGTTTCCCCGCCCTGGTAAGACAAAGTCTCGAAAAATATCAAATTCACTCGGAAAACAGATAACATAGTGTTTTGTCTCTAGGTTCTCTCTACTTACCCCGCTTTGCGTGCAAAAGCATGACACTGATATAATATTATGGGTTAAAAAATGTGAGTATTTGTTTAGTTAATAAATAGCCCTACTTATTATTATGCTCATATAAAATTTTCTGTTGTAAGTAGTAAAACGAATTGCATTTTGTTTAGTTAGAATGGAATAATCCTTAAGTTAAAAAACGAAAATGAAACGCTTTAATTGCAATTCAATAAAAAAAAACATAAAATCTTTTTAACAAAACCTTATTCGGCTTTTTTTTATATCTGATTAATGCTATAAAACTATTATAATGTCGTCGGATTCACACACGTGTACAATTTTTCAGGCAAGTATAATATATTTATAAGAAACCCAAAAGTAGGTTAATAATGTGTTACAAGATTTTCTTAAATTGACATAATTGAATTAGATTCATGAATGAAGGTAATAAGAGCGGGCCTTTTTGTTTTGTTTGCTATATTTTTCAGAAGCAAATATCCAAAAAAAAATAATTTTCTAATTTGTGGAAAAGTTACCGGTCACCACAAATGAAAATCAGATTAAAAAAGAATAAAAAGTTTGAATATTACTCTCGATTTCGAAAAATATTTTATTTAGGTAAAGAACATTGCCATTTGTGATGCGCGTTACCTTGTAGGAGTTAGTAATTAACGCGTCAAATTTAATCATTATTGTTATTGACTTTTACAGATACTCGATTTCAGTGATAACAAGTTACAAGAAATACACTCTGACACACTATCATACTATACAAGCATAAAATTCCTGTATCTGTCTGAGAACCAAATCTACTCAATAGATAAAGATGCATTTGTATATTTGACGGATCTACAAACATTAGATCTCTCCAAAAATGTGATTTTCCAACTTCCGGAAACAATATTTCAGCTGCCTTCTTTACGAAAATTGTATTTAAATGGTAATCCTTTACTGCACTTGAGCTTGAATAGCATAGAAATAAGCAAACCTATAAAGGCACC
The DNA here is from genome assembly GCA_033558755.1 of Philaethria dido. Classification (NCBI taxonomy): domain Eukaryota; kingdom Metazoa; phylum Arthropoda; class Insecta; order Lepidoptera; family Nymphalidae; genus Philaethria; species Philaethria dido. Next base: position 852,650 of record JAKGSA010000137.1, read on the forward strand.
ATTAGAATTGTTAGATTTATCTGATTGCAAAATAAAAGTGCTGCCAGATTTTGGAGTTCTACCTCAGATGGTGCTATACAACATATCCCACAATCCACTAACAACAATAGATGTACATGCTTTGAGCTCTATGTGCAAGCTTGCAAAACTGGATTTAACCGACTCCATCGATACTATAAAACTTTGTGACTTAAAGTTAAGCATCAAGTGGTTCCAGGAAAAACAAATTTATTTTCAACTGAGTGATTACACGAGGCTTAATTCTAGAGGTATGTTAAAACAGTATATTATTTCTACCTACCTACCTATTCAACTGTTTGTGATATTATTTTTTATAATATATTAATACCTAATACTTAAATAAGTTAATAACAAAAAATCATTAACTAAATATAAAATACAAAAATAACTAACTTATTATTATTAACTAATACTATTATTTACTATTAAAACGCCTGTCGTGGCGCAGAAAAACAACTGTAAACGCGACAGGTTCGAATTCCATTCCAGAAAATGAAAATTCTAAATGAAAATAATTAATATTTTTATTTCCTGGGTCTGGTAACAAGGCAAAGCGCGAACGGAATGAAAACGAAAAACGAGAACGGAATTACGGAACACTAGGTTCTCTGGTTCCCTCTGCCTGCCCTGCTATATGCGGGATACAGCGTGAAGCTATTATTATGAATAATGAATTGTCATAATAATTTCCTCCATTCATTTTCAGAATTCGAAAATTGCCCTACTGTTGAGCTGTCAAAAAATCTGAATACAACATATGGAGAATGTCAAAATTTAGCAACAGCTGGGGTAAGATTAAATAATAATTCTTGTGATAATGTTGTTAAAATGGTGATATCTATATTAGAATTCGTGGCGTAGTAGTTGGATTCGATTGCCACTTGGGGCGATGATTATATTTAAAATTGTCTTCATTTCTCCGCTGTGATAAGGCGTGGCGTTGAACTCCGTCACTTAACACTTAGTGTTTCGAGTTTGGACGGAAAATGGCGAATGGAGTATCTTGACTTTTAACACTAAAGTCTCTGACTACCCCGCTATACGGGTAAAGTGTGAAGCTGCGTTATCTATGTTAAAGTCTATATCTAACACTAACTAATTTCTTATACTTAATTGAATAAAGTACCTATGAGATAAATTAAAGAAAATAAATAAAGGGAAGGATACGTTTTTAGCGCACAATAAGAAAACAATTTGAATGATAATTATTTTCAGCTTCAGAATACAAGATCATCGCGACGCCGCACCTGGTTGACTATAGCGGGTGGTCTAGCGGGCTTTTTGGTTGGTTTCGTTTTATTGCTCTACATTATGCATCGACATAACGTAGCGCAGACGAAGAGAACTACTAAAGAAATGAAGAAACCACCGACTGAAGACCAAAAATCTTCAGCTCTACTTCTTAATGACGTGTCTTAGTATTAAGGTGTGCCAAATATAATACTTTTTATCAGAAGTCGGACTTTATCAACAAAATTGAATCACCGCGTTTGTTTTCTACGACAATAATCACTTCGAATAATTATAGCTACATCCGTCCAAATTAATATAGATTCGTTAATTTTTAACATTTCGACGGATTATCTTTCAGTAGAAAAATTCAGAATGTGAAAAATCTAAAACTAATTATACTATAAGTTATGAGGACTACGCATGCAAAGGGCAATTAATTACGATTGTAATATCTCATGAACACAATATTATTTCTATTTTTTAAGATATTCATTTATTGAAAAATGTATTTTAGAATACATATATGAGATCAAGTTTCTACTGATTAAAATGTCAAACCCATAAAACTATAACCATAACTACACAACTACGATTTTGCGTAGATTATTTTTTAAAAGGGGCAAAAGTGAAAGTAGGTACTTTTGTAATGAAATAGACATTATAAATTTAGTGTAACCTAACCAAAAAAGGACGTAAACATTTCTGAAAATTCAGAAGTGAGATTGGAACCTACAACTATTTGTGCAATCTAACATATTTTAATTGAACGCCTAATTTAATTGAATTCACGTCGACGTCATTATGAAATTCGTAAAGACTTATATAAACTTTTATAGAATTTATTACTTTTTGGGCATTGTCAAAGATTATGTCACATCTACTCTTCATATAGTGATTATCATCATATTTAATATTTCGAAGATCTGACAGATTTTAGATATTACATCTTCGATATCAGTTGTATACGTGTTTAAGTAAAAGCATAAATAGAATGTATCTACATTACTTATAACAAAACTGTGTTCAGTTTATAAAATGAGCAAAATTTATATGATACGAATCATCATATAAAACAATATATATTTTTAAAATTTAGTTGCTGAACGTGTAAAGGTGAATATATTCTATATGTAGTTGAGATTGTATTGAAAATGTATGAATATAACGTTAGAGGCTTTAAAGGCTGACTAGATAGATATAAGTATCACTGCGAGACACATTGTCGTTTACTATGCTAAGATATAACATATTTTCTTATTTTTAACATTTAATATTAAGTATAAAAAGAAAATATATTAGAGTACTATATTAAGTCGCACGTATAACTGATTGTTTATTTTTAATATGTACCAAAGATATTGTGGGTAATTAAGAATTATTATGTTGTTATATTATAATATTATAATAAAATTAGTTTTACATATAAAAATAATGTTCTGTATTAGCTTATGCACTGTGATAGAATATTAATTTGATTAAATATTTTGAAATAAAAAAAAAAAATATTTTTTTCTTTTTTACTTTACTATTTTTAGTGTTATTTGGAAGCTTAAGTTAATAAAAATATTTAGAAACATACAAAAATGTGGATGAAGCAGGATTTGAACACGTATCTCGTAAATCGATACTAAGATTTTTCTTTTTCCCAATTTTCAATTACTATACTAAAATAAATAGACTTCATAATTTCCAAAAGTAAATAAAAGGATAAATAAAACAGTCCTTTATATGGTATAGACAGATTTTTCAGAGCACATCGAGAACATGTAGTAAGAATTTTAAAGAAATACAAAACAAAAGTTTAACGTCGGCTATATTCGTATATGTAATAAAACGACAATTGTTTGCATCAAAAAATTTTAACTTATTTTTGTGTGCATAAACGCATCTCAAGCCGTCACTACACTTCAACTTAGCGAACCAGAGAAATATAAATACATATTTCAAATACAAACATTTCCATTAGTAATCATCAAACTCTCTATCATAATAGCACAGTTTAATTAAGTTTTAGAATTAATGAATAAAGTTGAAATATGTAATGTATGTAATGACCGTAGTTTCGTTTCCAACGACCAATAAATTAATAATTTTACCATCTTTATATATGTTATTTATCTCTATATATATGTTATTTATTATATATAATCATAAATTGTGAAAGAAAAAAGTTTAATTTAGATGACATTCCCATATCTATACATAAATAAGTATATAAATATAAAAAGCTACGTTACTAAGTGACTGAGAGAACGTGCACAGGAAACTGCAGGTCATAGAAAGATTAAATTTGACATGTACCTTTTTTGAGAAGTATGGGAGAGCGCTAAAAAAGGCTTTTAGGATTTTCTACAGAAACGGGGACAACACAGGATTTTAAGTTTCACAGTTCATGCCAGTTCATGCAAGCGAAATTGTGTCCAAGTTTAATAGCTATACATTAAAACCTTAATTACGTTTCGTTAAATTATCTTAACGTACAGAAAAAACTTTTTTAGTGTTTTATTATATTAGGTATAGTTGAAGAAGATGACTTCTATTCCATATAGACATTATTATGGGTTTCCGTAGATTTGGTTCCTAAAATGAAATATATTATTAAAATAAAACACAAATTCCCATTTAAAAACGAATTATATTTAAATGAAATAAAACAAACAGAACTAAACAGTCACAAGCTAAAACTAAAGCATTTTTGTTACACAGATTTCATTAAGAATCAAAATATGGTAGCGAATTGCGCGTAAATGAAACAAAACGACAGGTTTGGATAAACAGTGTCATGAGTTGGCACGTTCAAGAGTCCTCTTCTACTTTCATCGAGAACGTTTCAATGCCAGCTCCGGGTAATTCCGTTGATGTCCGTATATTGGAAGTCATTGTCCTTATTTCAAGTGTCTTTCTTTTCGCTGTCGCTTACAGATTTCCCTGTGGGTGGCTGGTTTGTTTCCTTTTCCTTTGCTAGCCGCTGTTTGCTGAACTTTCCCATACCTGGCTGGTATATAACCAGGCTGGGACGGTCCTGAAAGTATAAAGCAAATTGAGAGACATGCTTGGAAATCATGCACACGCTTTACGGTTTTTCCCGCATTACTTTGTTAATAAGTAGTACATATGTATGCCACAAAATATTAAGATAATTAATTAATTTTCAGTCCGACGAGTTCAAGATGAGCTGTCCGACTTGTCGTTAGCAAATTATTTTCGCTACTTAAAATAGACATGGGGAGGAAAGTTATTGTTCCTAAAAAGTTTTCAAATAGAAATTATGTAGCTTCACGCTGTATCCCGCACGTAGCAAGGTAGACAGAGGGTACAAAAGAACCTAGTGTTATGACACTCCATTGTCTTTTAACATTTCCGTTCCCCACTTTCCGATAAATTGAGGTTTTTGCTTGCGAGCTATTGCGTGCTGAGTGGCGGAACTCAACTCCGCACTTGTCTTAGTAGTGAGGAACTAAAGAATTAATAGAAATATTTCACTTAAATGAGTTTTAGTAAAATATACGAATTATTGAGATATAAAATTTACCTTATTTCTTATTCTCCTTTCCGTACGGCGGTCGCTTCTGTCACCTTTATCTTTCTCCTCAGACCCGTCTCTATCACTAGATTTGCTTCTATCATCCAAAGACATTTGCGTTTTGAATGGCGATTCTTCTTTTCCTGACATGTCTCCAGAATCCAGGCTGTTTCGTCTCATTTTCGACATATCAAAGTCAGATCTTTCTTGACTCTTACTGTCCGACTGATCGTCAACCTTCAATTTGCGATCCATATCTTCGATCATTTTCGTCAAATCATCAGTCTTGACTTGGGGTAATTGAGTAAAGGGTTTAATATCATCGTAATTTAGAGACTTAGACTTGCCCTCAGAAGACATAATTTTACTAATAACAGATTGCTTATCAGACTTTCCTACTTCAGCTTGCTTCAATCTTTCTTTACGTGTGTCACTGTACTTTTTACTTTTTTGTTCACGAGGAGATTCCTTGAATTTGTCACGTCTCTCTTTTTTAAGTTCATCAACGTCCTCGTCGTCATCTCTTACAATAGTTTCTTTCTTTTCGATATCAATCCTTTTCTTTTTATCAGTCACAGTATTAATACCAACCATCTTTTTTTGTTCTTTAAACACTTTTGTTTCAAACACTGGGCTGTCCCTGCTCTCTAGAGCAAAATCATCATCTTTTACATCACTGACTGATTTATCTCTTTCACCTTCTCTGGGTTTAATACGCTTAACATCACTTTCAATAAAATCTTCTTCCTTAAAACCAGTAAAAAAGTACTTATTATAAAATTAGTCACACTATTTATTTAATAGTATTCATTATTTAGTATATGAGGTATTACTTACCTAAACATACATACTAAGTATTACTGTTACTAGTATATTACAAACTACTACTACAACTACTAGTACATTACAAAGTTGTAACTATGAACTATATCAATTATGGAGGTACGATCAATACTAATAAAAATATAAATACCATTATTATTATTTTTATATAAAACAACTAAACAACAGATTTTCTTTTGACAGCCCTTGTCTTTATATATATATAAAAGGTACATAAATATACAATAATATTTTGAATTATTTCGGTTTATATATCTCTGTTTTTGATATTACTATGATGTGTTATATTACATGCCAATTGTCTCTAATAAAACTAAAGTTGTGAACTATATTTAAAACCTTTGTAATAGTATCACCACCACTCTTCTGACTAACTTCTTTATATTTCTGATTAAAATCTTTACTAGAAGTTAATGTAAATGTATTATGTATTTTCATAGTTAATGCAGGAAATTGACTGTCCCAATCAGAATTAGTACTAGTGACGTCATCAGACCCACTATTTGTCTTATGATCCACATTTATATTTAGTTCCTTTAGTTTTGTCTTAAGATAGATTTTATTTTCTTCTAAACAACATAGTAGTCTAGTGTGTTTATGATACAAGTCATCACAAATATTATCTTCTGATAAGTTTCCAGTTCTCTATGTTACATTTATATTAAAAAAGTTATGAATTATTTATTATATAAACAAAGAAATTCTTGTAAACTAAATTGTATATCTATCATTAAATATAAACAATTTTGTATGTAAAGAGCACAATATGCACAACAAAATTGTCTACTTTATATATATGGTATTGAAATATTTTTCAATATTTCCAAAAATATCTTACACATACATATGAGACTGAATTCAAAAATGAATTATTTTACCATACCTTTATAGAGAGATCTTTCCCTTTTCTTTCAATTCTCATTTTACGTTTATCATTTTCTCTTCTCCTACGTTCATCTCTACCTCTTTTATCTTGCTTTCTTACTGCAAGATAATCTAGTAATGGTGTTGATTGTACTTTCTTGTCTCCGGCTGAAAGCATTAAATAAATGTATATATGTGCCCATAATTACGAAAGTGGTCTAAGTCATCTATTTCTTGTTTCGAGATATTTAATGAATTGCATATGAATAGATTAAAAAAATATTTTTACATTATGCGACATTTAAATTTATAATTTTATTAGTCTTGATTAATGGAAATTTATTATACATATGAAATTTTGTGTGAATTTCATAGGAAAGTGTTGTTTTTAAAGCTTGAATTGACTTAGACCATTTTCAAAACTGAATGTCCTATAATTGACTTAAAGTAATAAAGAATTGTGATTTTTATTTGAAACAACAGCTTTAACGAAATAGTTCATAAACATTTATTAATCGTTTTTGAAAAGTTTAAGATTTTTAAAATGTTCCTGAAAAACTGGACGGATGTATGGTAGTAAACACATAAAATCATTGTTTTTCTTCCATCACTGGTCTAGTAGTGTTGTATAACGGAAATAATTGAATATTTTCGTATATTTTTGGTCTTCCTCTTTTAGGTGAAAGATCCAAACTTGGAATTCAGAATCATCTAAACAAGTCTTATAAGGTCTTTTTTTTAGTCTTTATAAGGTTCATTTTTCAAGAATCTCATCCATTGAATTTTTAGCCAAGAAACAGATTAGCCGGCAGTATTTTTTATTCTCCTTGTTATTGATTTTTCAAGTGATTTCGTTGAAATGAAATCTGGCTGTGACATTCGTTTGATCGAAAATAATAATAATATCCTTTACTGTACACCCATATTAATTACAAAAAAAAGAGAAACATGAAACAAAAATAATTAATTTGTACAAAAGGCGACCTTACCACTATAACAGCGATCTCTTCCAGGCAACCTTAAGGCTTAGGAAATAAAGGAAGGGAAAGGGGGCTAAGGGGGTGTAAACAATACATAAAGTAGATACGATAATAGATTAAATAAATATAAGTATTCTATAATCATATATTTTACATATACATGAAAATATATATATATAAATATAAATGACAATGTATGTAATATATTTTTTAATTAACAATATAAAATAAAAATAGATGACAGTTACACTTATTAAAGATAGGTTATTAAAGAAATTCTTTTTCTAAAATTTTCGATCAATTCATAGTAATGTTCAGGATTGTATATGTAATTTGCTGTTTTTATTTTCATCTCTATCAAACCAAAATCACGGTTCAACCAAAATCATTCTTCGGTAGATAGGAATGACCCGATACCAAAAATTAATAAAACAAAGAGGGCCACATGGGTTTTTCAAATTATGTTTACATAATTTGATTTTAATCTTTAAATTGTTGTCTAAGTAAAGTAAATGAATTCTGTATAACGTTGTAATTACAACTACTTTCTAAAGGTTCATTTTTGGCGATATCATAAAAATTACATTGAATAAATTTAGTTTATAATCATGGCATGTGAAATAAGTGATAAATTCATTTTTTTTTTCAATTCTGACTTAGACCACTTACTTAATTATGGGCACATACATATATGCTTTTCTTATTATTTATAATACATACTTAAGTTACTAGTTGGTAGCTTACATTAAGCCAGCTCGTAAAGGTTAATAATATCCTATTAAAAAATCAAATTAGAATCTATAGTGACAATTTATAAAATAAAAGTAAAGATCTCTATAGTTTTATTTGTAACCACATAATACTTACTTTCATTAATAGGATATGAATACTCCAATTTTGGTTGATTTTCAGTTTCTTGATCTTTATTTAAGTACTCAATAAACTCTTGAAAAATAGGATCACTTTCAATAGTACCACATTTAGGATCTTTCTTTTTTCTTTTCTTTGGAATTCTTTGAAAAGGGGCATATTCTACAATACCCACAAATTCAACACCTGTTTTCATAAAGATAATTAATGAATCAAGAAAATTCTGTAGAAAATTTGTTATCATAAAATGTTGTTTACCTTTTTCGTCTAAAAATACATAGCCGTCAAATTTATCTCTAAATAGGTAAATATCATCCACATTAACAAAGTTAATGTACGCCCTCGAATACACATTGTTTCCCAGAGAAAGATCAGGTTTAGCAAAATAAAAATGATCGTGCTCAGGAATTGGCGAAACTTGTTCTATGAATGCCTCTTCTGTCATAGTCGGGGGTAGTCGGCGAAGTATAATCTAAAACATAAACGAAAATAGAATAACCAAGAAGCAACATATGCACACACAAAAATAACAATGTTATGGCTATTAATTACTTTTGTCAACGCTCGATGTGGTTTCGCTTTTTTATCTTTATTTTTATTAATAAAAGTTTTGCTTCCTGAATCAGATTGTGGATCCTTAACATCTTGATCTTCAGTCATTGTACTGGTTTTGGTTTAATTGTCTAATTATTCGACATTATCAAAAACTGTAGATCGCTTGTGACGTTTACGATGCGTGTTGACCATTTGATGTAACATGACGTTGACAATAAATATAAAAAAAAAGAAACAGATAATGAAAAATAAATGGCATTTTATCAAAAATCACACATCTTCAAAATTTTCACTCACTACGACATTCATTTATTATTATTATGTTTTTACTTACATAAAGAAAAATGTAGGGCCGTCTTAGTGAATACTTATTATATATATTTGAAAAATACTATAATAAGTAACCAAAGATCACAGATATAAAATTATTATTAACCATTTGAGATTGATACATAAAATTTGAGGTTATGAGACGAAACCGTAGGTCCTAGTCGAACTCTACTTTTAAAATAAACATTGATCATAGACAGTGTAGCATAATTTAGTTTAATATTTACAAATCCTTCAATTCTAATTAAAGTATATGCTGAATATTAAACAACATGTTCGGCAGTTTAAATTTGTGTCAAAATTTGAGATCATATAAATATTTAGTTAATCCGCGATATTTCAGAACTTCCTCGAGAAGCTTCCAAAATACTTCAAATGAAATACCTCTAAATGAAAATGCATCTGAAAAAGGAAGTTTTGCTAAATCATTTGAAAAACAAAGTCAATTGCTTCAAGAGGAACCCGCCACAAAACAAACCTTTGCATCTTTACTTAGGAATTCTAAATTAATCGATGTAAGTATTAAACAATAATCAGTAACATATATTTATATTTTTTCTAAGTACTTATATAAAATAATATTATTTTCAGCTTGGTGATCCAGTAGATAAAATAGTCACAGGTAAAATCTTCCATGTTGTAGAGGATGATTTGTACATAGATTTTGGATGGAAATTTCATTGTGTATGTACAAGGCCCACTAATAGAGGAGAGGAATATGTAAGAGGAGCTAAAGTAAAAATACAAATTAAAGACCTTGAACTGTCTTCAAGATTCTTAGGTTCTAGTACTGATTTAACATTATTAGAAGCTGATTGTAAATTACTAGGAATAATATCATCTCCAGTTAGAACATCAATAAATGAAACCAACTAGTTATAGAAATCCTTAATGCAATGAGCATAGTGAACTTGTTTTAATTTGTACATTAGTAGAGAAGAATAAAATGATAATTATATTATTTCTTTGATTATTTTATTCCAAGTTAAGTATTAGTATCTAACTTGTATCTAATTTAGTATCTAACAATTATTTTTATTTCTTTTTGCTTAAAAATTGGGCTTAATATACACTCATAAATCTTGTCATATATTTTTGAAGTTGAAGTTTATTTTTTTATTATAAAACATATTGTTCATATAAATAGTTTAATAAGTAGTATTTGTCACAAAATAAAAATGACTAGCTTCAACCCATAAAATAATTGAATAAACAATTCAACATTATGATAACATCTCTTTGATGTGATTGTAAAGTATTTGAGGTACTTGATAATAAAATTAGGCACATTCTATCATAATTGTTATTAGAACATTTTTTGTCTTCAGCCAAAATGATACATGCATTCAATTTATGTAGTAGAATATTTTATTTATTTTTTGAACCTTTTGCTATTACCCGACGTAGCTGGGTAGAAAGGGAACCTAATGTCAAGACATTCCATTTTCTCTTTCTGCTCAATTTCGAGACATTGTGTGTTGAGTGGCAGAAGTCAATGCTGCTTTTTACTGAACAGAGCAGGGAATTGAAGATAATTTAAACTTATTCAATCCCCAGAGTGGAAATCAAACTCAATTCTACTCACATTTACAATAAGACACTCTCACTGTGCCAAGTCCCAATAATCTTAATGTTTTTCCATTAGTAAAAATTACTACATTTATCATGTAGTTGATTAATCTTAGTATGTAGGTTGAAAGACCCACGTGAAATTGCTAATGCCACACTAAGTCTTTGCTAAAATAATATTGGAGTATTGAAGAAAAATGAAAGCCAAAATATTTTAACACTTTTAATTGACCTAAATACAGATAATATATTGGAATAATCTACAACACAATTTATAATAAACTATTATTGTCACATTGAGATAGAATAGAAAAAGGCGTTTCCATAAAGCATTTTAATTTCTATAAGCTGCCTAATAGGAAACAAGTACACATGCTCTGTAAAGAAGGTAGCTTATTAAATAAATATAATAGTTTTTATTACATTTTATGTTTTATTTGTATGATCTAAACAGAGATAATAAAATATATGCATATTGTCTACTTATTGCCAGGGCATGAAAGCTTGGAGTTACAAATCCGATCCGGTTTATTGTAATTGGAATGTCAAAGTTAATAATAACCATTTCTACATTAAACAGACAACTAGACAGCCATCGCGATTATTTTAATAAATTTATTTTATATGTCACGTTTAAATTTAATGAATTTTATTTACCAATATTTCAAAGTAAATAATATGTAGGTATGTGTTAGTATTTAATTACCTTTATACTGATACGATATATATATACCAACCTATCAAAATGATAAAAATGTTAATTTATCATTTATTAAAACAATTTAATTGAAAATGGTAGCACCTTATAAATATTAAATTAAATTATAGGTAGGTACCTACATATTATGATTACCAATACAAAATTTAATTCAGTTGACGTAAAATAAATAATCAACAGATACGTAAAAATATACTAAAATAAATGTGTGTACGAAAAAAATATTACTTATTTATATATTAATTACAATAAAGGAACACTTAACTATAACGACGGCAAGCTTTGTGTAGTTTAATGAATTATGCAGATTAAATAATATCACAGCTTATATATAATTTCATTGAAAAATAAGATTCTGAAATAAAACCATAATTTAAGTATTTTGAGATTCATTAAATATTGGTAGATAAAATATTCTGAAATTTTATTATAATCGCAAATCGTAGAGAGACAATAACATAGTAACGATATCTATGCTACTTACATTTAAAAACGTCTACTATATATTTTGAATTGTATATCGTGGCTTCTTCTAATTGAGATATTTCCAAGAACAAACTCTGTTTACCGAACGTCACAAAGGCACGATCTTTCTTGTTACGTACTGTATTTTTAGCTTTTATCTAATTTATATAACAAATAAACACACAAGTAAATTGCATAATTCAACAATACTGACAATACTTTAAATTTCAACATCAGATTATAATATAAGTGTCGACGTTTACTGAACTTTATCACCATTTCTGGTAACTATTTCCTGTATGCTTGGATCTTTCACAGCATCATCTGCATCTGGTTTGACATCAAGAATTTGATCTACTGTGTCGGGGGAACGTTCAAGAAGTTTATCTTGTGGATGCGATCTCTCCCATTCCTTTAAATATTGAACAACGGCAGTGTGATTAAATGTCTCAGCTTCATTGAGAGGTCGACTTCCCCAGCGGTCTTGTGGGTCATACGGAACCCCACATTGGGCAAGCAAGAAGTCCACACAAGCAAGATGCCCTTCTGCTGCAGCTAGATGTAAAGCTGTTCTGCCGTCGTAGTCAGATAGGGTCATGTCCATACCAGAAAGATGATGCCTGGAAATCAAAACACCAGATACGTATAAATATAAAATATTTTATTATTGTAATTATTTATTTTCTTTATGCAAAGAATTTAGCTGTTTTAAAACATATTATAGAATATAAAGCGTCGTTTGTGTTCTGAAGTAGCTGCAAAATAAATATAAGTAGGTATTTTTAAGGGTGTTTATTGTTGTATTTTAGAGCAATATGAAAAAAGAAAATTTTGCGTATGTAGTAAATTTATCTATTTCAAGTTTCTATATTTAAACTACAAGTGAATAATAGACGATGATTTTAGAGTAAATATTAATAAAAATGATTTCTAGCGATTATTATAGGTAACAGGAAACTCATTAAGCAAGGTTACTTGATTTTTTAAATTATTCCTTTGAAGGTGGCGGTTGTTCCTGTTCTTGTTGGAACTCGTCAGGAGTCTCTGAAGTACTAATAAATATAATTTTTTATGTTTATTTCTTTTTTAGTTATGTTTACAGCTAAATGTAGGTACTTATGTACTTGGTTGTTATAACAACTACCTATTTATTTACTTTTACAAATATCAATTTACCTTCTTAAGGCGCTTAAATCTCCACTCGCGGAAGAAAACAGTAGATTAACAATACTTAGTCCAGTTGATTCAAATTTATATCGGCGTGGATCTTTTTTGTGGCTTGCATAACGAATGTTATCGTATTTGTGGAAATTGAAACGTTCGATCAATTGCTGTAAAAATTAATGCAAGTAACAATACAAACAAAATAGATTCAATATAAAAAATAAAGATTCAATATATATAGTAAAATATATTTACGTCGCAGAATTGTAGACCTCGGCAGCTATTTCCTAGTGGATCGAGAGGTGGAGACCATGTGCAAATTCCCATGACATTTGGTACTACAATCAACATAGCCCCAGAAACCCCTGATTTGGCTGGTAAGCCCACTTTGAATGCAAATTGTCCGGAATAGTCGTACATTCCACAGCTGTGCATTAGGGAAAGCACATTACGAACTGAGTCAGGTCTTAGAACCTTTTCATCGGTTATAGGGCAAATACCCCCATTAGCCAACGTAGCCGCCATTATTGACATTATATCGCAATTTGCTTCCATGGAGCAGCACTAAAACAACCATTCCTGTTATTAGTTACAATATATTTGTGCAATAATTTGAAAAATAATATTTTGTGTATATTTATTAGAGGGGAGGTAAATAGAGAGCAGGTCATCTCTGTCTATAATCCAAGGTACCTTATGTAATATGTTTTAGAAATATTGTGTGCACAATATAATTTCTTAGATCACAGTTATACTCTAAAAAAAGTCGGCCTTCATTAATTTTGACTAATTGTACCTGAAAGTAGAAGTCCATGCATTCCCGTAGGTTAGTTTTTTCTGGATAGCATTTATGTTCCCGCATATAAAATCCAAGTGCATAGTTTCTATCTGCTGCCTCACGCTCAGATAAAAATACAGCGTTATTGAAACCTAACACTTCATTACCCGCAAGTCGGCTAAAGAATGACATGACGTAGTCAAATTTTTCAGCGAGTGTCATTTCAGGTTTATCTAACGTTTTTAACAAAGAACACACTAGGATTGCACCGGCATTTATCATAGGATTATGAGGTTTCACTGAAATAAATAAATTCATATTAAATTAGTAATAATGCCACTGTCTAACATCGACATAACTTGTGGGTACTCTATACAGAGCACACAATATGAATTTTACTGTATGACTTAGTAGCTATACATACATAATTAGTAATCTTATTGTACAATCTTATTTTTAGAAATTTTGGAAATACCGAACATTCCTACAATATAAGCTCTAAAATACGTACTATTGTAATCTAAGACGAGTTCATTGAAGTTTCGGCCACTAGGCTCCGTGCCAACATACTTGTGCACCGTGTCAGGGCCCAGCGTCTCTAGTGCCATAGCATAAGTTAATGGTTTGCTGCAGGATTGTAGAGTGAATGGAACATTGACATCACCTATTATTATTATAAAACATCGTATTAATATAGTTGAAAGTTTTAAGTACAAAGTATAAATAAGTTCTTTAACAAAAAATACTTACCAATCGAAAATCGTTGACCGTCTATTGTGCAGACACTAACACCCCAATTTTCAGAACTTGCTCGTGCCAATTGAGGTATATAGCTGGCAACTTTGCCATCCGTGTTGCTTTTGGCTGCCCAGTACATTTCTTCTATATCCTTGATAAAATCTTGGAAATCAGGAATCACAAACTGGCTACGGAACGCCCTCGTAATTAATACTATGTTGGGTGAAATCACTTCCTTAAACGTTTTTCGGTCAAGTTTTAAAGTTTCGGGGGATCCCCCTTCGAAATTTGATTCTTTATGCACTTTGTATAAATTATGCATAACTTCTTTAACTCGAGGATCATTTTTTCGAATACCTGTTGTTCTCAGCGCCTAAAAACCATTTTAGCAGTCATTTCTATTAGTTAAAAATTAGTTAACCAGTTATTTATATTAGAATGAACGGTCTATTTAATCATGTTCAAACTTACAGCCAAAAATTTGCCTACGGGAAGTAAGCCTGAGTCTTCATTTTTAAACATATCAAATAGAACATCATCTGCATTTTTGTGTGACCCTTCTCTCACTCTGTAGAATTAAAAAAATATTACTAATAACTAACAATCTTAAATAATAGCAAATCATGCAATCACGTAAGTATCAACTACATATAAAATAAGCTAGCAAAGGGTCGCTAAGTACGCTATAATAAATTAGTCACATAAACTACGTTTTTACTGGAGGTGTACTCAGTGCTTTGAATATTACGTCACATAAATAGTCTATTTATATGACCGAAAGATTGAAGCATCACGCGCGGGTGTGTCAACGACGTAGTTGACTACTGTGCAAACAAGTCAACAATTACCGTGACTTTCGTTGTTTTGGAACGTTACCAAAATCGAAACACATTCAAGGATAAATAATATTTTTCAACAAGATTTTTTCAAATATTTCCAAGCATACGTGTGGAAATATCTATTACAAATATATACATATAAAATTTATAAATATTTCTAAGATCTTTTCATGTATTGTTATCATTGCCTGTGATACTATATCTGAGCAACAGTATTGCTTGTCTGTTACGCCTTATCTATCTCGTACTTCGCATAATGCAAATCAGTGCAACGAATTATTTATGAAGGCTTGTATACTTATATATAGAAATACATTATTATATAATAAAATGAGCTTGTAAAATAACTGCAAAAAGGCGAAACACACAAATATGCAAACATGCAATGTCCCTTGGTAGAAAAGTACTCACGCTGGATCTAAGTTGTGCACGAATGAGTAGTGTCTGCACCATGAAAGGGGAACACAATATTCTATTAGAATTTACCATTACAATAAATATTATATTCATATGTTATGTTAATCACTATAGTGGTCATTTAGGTGCTCTTACTCACTAAATAGGTAGATACGTGTTATTTATATGAATAAAAAACATTTATCACTATTTGTGTTCCATTTTTCGTTACACTATTGTCGTAACTCTATATGATGTGCATTTTAAATGTCAGGGGTGAATTAAACAAGGACTCGGCGCATGGCGTCTATGATAAATTTGTTACGTACACCGTCTGGGCCTTAATGTAGATCAATAGGAGTCGATATGTGCCATTATAAACAATTGATTTTTAATAAAACACTTCTAATATTACTCTCATCAGACAATTGTCTTGTTAGAAAAAGTTATAAATAGACTGTCGTTTATAATACATAATTATCTTACCTCATATCTATAGATTGGGCAGCATAGAAGCTTGGTGCTGAATTTCGCCATTTCTGAAATAAAACAAAAATGTATATTTTTACAATTCTTACTAAAAGATCCCTACGAATCCCGGGCCTTCTCTGGTCACCGTGTCACGGTCACCAAGGTCATACAAAGCGCGGAAGGAACACTGAAAAGCTTTACAGAAAGGACACTCACAGGTCGTTCTATAACATAGACGGGCCTCACTTGACTGTAATGTCGGTGGCACAGGCATGTTGTCAGCTGTTTGAAAAGAGGGCGGCGTATAGCAGCAAGTCTACGAAGCTGACGGCTATTCATAACGACGGCCAGTGAGCTAAAATGAACAACGAGTCGAACTCGAGTTTTACAGCCTTACTACAGCGCGCAGGCGTCGACTGTCGCTCCCGGCCCCTCGAGCGACATACATTTATCTATGTGACATTATTTACCTCAGATGTGACGTTTTTCCACGTGAAAAGTAAACGTCTCCGTAGTGAATTAGATCATTTTATATCATAATATAAATATAATTCCCCGCCAATTTCCTTCGCTTGTTATAAGATAATAATGATGTACGCTGCATTACTTCAAATATTTAAAATGTCATGAAGCCTGTTAATGATTTTATAACATTTATATAATCAGAGAGGCAGAGCAGTAAAACATATATTTTTTTAATTTATTAATACTTTGATTTAGGATCTTAATAAACTTTAAATCCAAAATCAATGTAAGTACTTTAGGAATTTACTTTCAATATTACTAAATATTTTCCATATAAGTACATCAAGTTTACAGTTATATTAGACTGTAAACTTGATCGGAGGTAGGTTCGACCCCACTCGAGAGATTTTTTTTTAACTTCACGCTGTATCCTGCATATAACTGAGTAGGCAGAGGGAACCTGAGAACCTAGTGTTAAAGACACTCCGTTTCCCACTTTCCGCCGACTTGAGGCATTGCGTGCTGAGTGGCAGAATTCAACGCTGCGCTTCGCCTTGTTGTCGAGAGAAATTTAGGTATTTAAATTCATAATGAAAAAACTGAACTGAACTAGATATTAGATTTATTTTTATTTCTCCGCTCTGGAGCTCAAAGCCGAGTTATGCCACTCAACAAACAATGTTTGGAACATTGTTTGTTGAGAGGCGGAAATATACACAAGTAATAGAGAACGGGTTGTCTTCTTGACACTAGGTTTTCACTGACTATGCGAGAAAAAGCGAAAGATAAAAAAAAAAAAAACAAAGCAATATTTATATTAGACTTCCTTAAGAAATATACCTAATCCCTTCACTTTAAGTGACATGAAAAATACAAATCTGTGTAAAATTCAACTATATAGTTACTGGATGACAATTTTACTTTGTCTATAGGTGTATTGACTTGAGTTTATAAGTACTTCCCTGTATAGAGTATACATACATAGATTCAATTTAAGGTAAATTCTTATAACATTTCCCTGTTTTATGTGTGTGTGAATTAATTTTATTAGCTTTATTAGCAATGAGGACTAAGGAATTAAACTGACAAACTATTAAACATAAATAAGCGAATTAGTCTACTGCCGTTGAAAAACTACGTTAAAATCATTATAAAAAATATCATAATCTTATTTATAACTGAATAAAGTAATTTATATATTACGTTTGTTCAAGATAATGAAATATTACGGTATCCTTTAATTAATGAGGTTTACAATTAAACTAAACTACGTTATACATACAATAAAATACGGCTTAACACTAATTGCACAATGCTAATCACATTGTATATAAATGAAAAAAATATCTTTAAAAAAATTAATAATAAGTATATCAAAACACGGCGTTACAAATATTTTCTCTATATTTATATCTTTTTCAGTTATTTCTACACGACATAAAGAATACTTTATAATTAAAACAATATTTATACGATATATATACAATATGTGTACTAAATGAACATAATTAACTATGCACTACGCCTGCCGTCACAATTTGATATTTTATAAAAAAATACTTTCCACTTTATTTAATATTTTTTGAGTATGATAAACAATTGTTAAAAATATGTATGTAATTCCACGTTTCCTTGTGAAAGAAGAGGGAAATCTTTCTTATTTTACTTTTTGTAATTTGGTCAAGACTAGTGTAATAAAAAGATACTATCAAGCTAAAAGTTTTTCTCGTTTTACTTTTAAAATTAATAAAATGAACTTGAAAAAATATATAAATAAAAAGAAATATATTTCTTAGCATAAAACTTTATGATATAATAAAAATATTTTCCTTATAGCACTTACCTCAAAATCATTACCATATTCCATTACGAAATCGTCAAAACTGCACTTGGATAAAAAACGCATACAAGATGTGGAAAAAGCACGTGATTTTCCTGAAGTATCGCGTCACAGGGAGACGTTCAACACACGAATCAAGCGTCGACTTTTTCCTAACTGTACTGTACCATTAGTTTCAGCTTGTCGCTTATAAATACTATCCCAAGGAGTGCCAAGAGCTACGTCGGGACGGGTATCAACGTATATTTAGATTGTATATGATTGTGAACGTTCATGTCTGAAGAATTTTAGTTACCTATAATAAATATTAAGTATACATATGTCGTACACGAACCACTGTTTCATGTCAATCTGTGTAAATTTGTAAGATTGATTTTTAATAACATAGAACGACTTAAACTAAATAGAATCCTGAAATACGGACTATCAGTGACGAGGCGTCCATACAATTCGATTCCCACCGGCTTGCCTAACTTTTCAAAGTATTATACAAATATGAGACCTAAAAAAAAGGTCGCCAAGAAAATAACAACTTAAAAAAAACAAGCTGTGACATCTTTTAGACCTAAAAAAAAAGTCTTCGCCAAAGTTCGATAGTGAAATTACTAAATACCTTGACATCCTATACCACTTTCCCTAAATATATCGGCTTCCCTAAAAATTACCGGCTTCCCTAAATATACATCGGCTTCCCTAAATATGTGTACCGGCTTCCCTAAATATGTATACCGGCTTCCCTAAATATGTATACCGGCTTCCCTAAATATACATCGGTATACATCGGTACATATATAGTCATTGAATTTATGCTTAGATATGTTATCAAAATCAAAATATACATCATAAAATTAGAAATAATTTTTTTGACCGTAATAGCGTCATGATCAGATTATGCAATATCACAATAGCAATTGAAGAAAATTAAGAGGGGTAGATAGATTGTTTTTAAAATGATTAATTTAAGACAACCCAATTTTGTTTTTCCCTGTGAGGAAACAGGGTTAGAATACAATTCCCCTTCGCCGCTAAGTAGCGTCCCGTAAGAGGCAGGTATCCCATTAGTTAGGTGGTAGAAGGTTCATCCTCCGTCTGGCTCGCGACCACTATCATGTCAAAGACGAACCGCCAAATATCTACTGATGTGTTTCGGTTCGATGGTATGTAAGCCAGGTTTTCCCTATTCCCACTCTCCCCATCCCCAGAATGTGGTGTTTCCGATAGCGAACTATTACATTCTCCACCCCTTTCATCTGTATCCTCTAGGTCGGCAACGCGTTTACAACACCTCGGTGTTGTAGATGTCTATGGGCGAAGATAACCACTTACCAACAGGTGGTCCTTCTGCTCGTTTGCCCTCCATTATCCATAAAAAAAAATAAAAAAGTAAAAAAAATCATTTTAAGTTAAACGGTTTTATATTGCAGATAAATGTATTTGATTAAACTAAAATAAAATCGTGGGACACGTCCACATTAAATGAATTTTGGATGACCTTGGGATTAACTGTATCATATTTATTGAATAATGAAATGATAACTTTAAGATAATCTTTGATAGTTTTAATGGTAGTGAAGATTTTACAAGGCCAACCCGTTAAATGGCTCATGCAAATGAGTTCATGTTTTGGTTTCAGTTTGTGATTGATATACTTTCGTTCGTCATCCTCATTCATGGACGACTCTTGCAACTTACCACTAGATGGGTGAAGTCACATGCCATGTCTTTCGATTGTAGATATTGGACGTGCCCCACGATTTTATTTTAGTTTAATCAAATACATTTATCTGCAATATAAAACCGTTTAACTTAATATGTTTTTTTTATTTTTTTATTTTTAAGTTTTTAGTTTTTATTGTAATTTTGTATAGTATACTGTATTATACTTACCAAGCCCTTTATTTTGATACCCATATTGATGGCGTTGAAAACTACATTATCCGCCATTTTGTAGCAGTGGCCATCTTTGGTTTTGATTTTGTTTAGTGCACTAAACTCTACTTGACAAGCCCTTTCATTTGATACCCATATTGATGGGGTTTGAAAAAAACTAAGTTGTCCGCCATCTTGTCGCGGCGGCCATTTTGGATTCACAATAATATTGTATTTGTATAATTGTAATGTCACCAGAATCAAAGGCGTATACCAAATTTCAGATCAATCGGTTAACGGGAAGAGGGTTAAATTTTAATTACTAAATTTGGCCCAAACAAACAAACAGGGTGAGCTAAATAACCGTTTAAAAAAGAAAACCAAAACTTTTAAAATCGTTCAACAAATATTGTGTATGGTAGATACTTGCATTTATCATGTATAATTTAACAGTAGTCAGTGCTTTAACTTATTCGAGATATAATTATAATAGAAATTATGTAATTCAAAGTCATCCAGAATTTTTTTTTTTTCTAAATACATTTTAATATTAAAATAATAACATTTTACAATCATTTTATAGCTATTTTTATATTATTTAAAAACTAGAATACTAGTAGGTACACTACTCGACTACTACTAAAATAAGTAAGCATTGAAAACATATACCTATATATTAGTCTAGTTTCGACCAGTCTCATAGTGAAAAGGATAAAATTAGTAAGAACAATATGAAGTTTAATCACTTTAATGCATATTGTTGTCTAATGATAGAGAACAAAAACTATTGCAAAGATCGTTTTACAAATTTGACATAAACGGGTCCAGAGTTTCTAAGGACTATATCTGAAGTAAATTGTAGATCAGAATGCTTAGTCACAGGAACTAACTTGAAACGTCTCAAAATTTCCGATAACGCCGATTTCATTTCTATGATGGCAAACTTTTGACCTGAAATTTATATTTTATGTTATCATAAAAAAAGTCATTGATGCCAGTCGTGGCGCAGAGGCAGAAGCGTGCGACTGTAAACATGATTGGCTGTGGGTTCGATTTCCACTCTAGGGAATGAAAATATCAAATAATTAATAAGTGCAGCATTTTCTTCCGGCACCCAGCCCGCAATGCCTCAATTCGGCGGAAAGTGGAGATCGAAAATTTTCAGAAAACGGAGTGTCTTAACACTCAGTTCTCATGTTCCCTCTGTCTACTCTGCTGCGGGATACAGCGTGAAGATAAAAAAAAAGTTCTATACAGTCTATGTATATGGTGGATTGCCGATATTTATATGTTCCTTATCGTGCTACTAAGACAGATCTTATTAATTATTACAGTTGTGAGTAGAATTCTCAAGAAACATATACGATTGGACGTGTATTTTACAATTAGGTACTGCGTGCTTAGCTTTATCAAATCTCTTTATATTGCACCTGTTACTACTACACTAAATGTTAGTAGTTAACATTAAATGGGCCAAAATAAGAATGAACAATGAACAGAATCATTACATTCTCTTCGTTTATCTTTCAAGGAAAATATTTCAGAAGGGATTTTTTTATGATTTTTATAATTATTGTCTTTATCTTTAAATTTACTAGTGTACAAATTAAACAAATATTTATAAGAACTGCGTCTTGTTATTGTCATGTGCCTATAGACTTTGCACTCTGCCCTTTGTGTTTAAGTAATATGAGAAACGAATCGGCACAGACTAAAATGATTTTGAATAATAGTTAGACATCTAATAAAATTACTCTGTATTCATGAAAGCAACACAGTTTCTGTGTAAATACTGAAACAGATTTAAATTTACTCTATTGCTGCGCAAAAACTACTGGATGAAAATAGATGGCAATTGACACGAATACTTATCGCTCTTTAGAGGAATCGGCTTTAGCATTTTTTTTTCTTAAAGTGTGTATAAAATATGTTTTATAATTCATTTTACATTTTGATGTCTATACCTACAACAGTATTAGTTTAAGATTTAGTGCTGGCCTCTAAATAAATTACTCACCAATACAGTTCCTAGGACCGGCACTGAATGGTATGTACGCGTAATTGTGCCGTCCAACACTATTTTGAGGCAAAAACCGATCTGGGTCAAACTTCAGTGGATTCTTGAATAAATTCTCTTGTCGATGCAAATCAAAGATATGGATGTGACATGTTGCCCCTGCAGGTATTTTGTAATTACCTAAAATAAACCAAACCAGTATAATTTTAAAATTGATCTATATATTTTAAGTGATCGTTAAACTTTACGTGTACATAAGTACGATATAGGGGGTATAGGTATATATAGGCTGGTATTTATTTATATCTCTACACGATTAGGTACATTTATATATACATTTATAACCCTATAAATTCTTAAAGCAGAAAATTTGATAGTAGGTTAAATTAAAATAAATTAAATATTATAAAAAAATCTAATAAATATATATGTTGTAACCCTTACTAATATTATAAATGTGAAAGTAACTCTGTCTGTCTGTCTGTTTGTCTGTTACGCTTTCACGCCTAAAGCACTGAACCGATTTTGATGAAATTCGGTATAAAGATAGCATTGAACTTGGGAAAGGACATAGGATACTTTTAACGGTGAAAAAAAGGGTGGAAGAGGTTGAAATAGGGGATAAAATTTTACATGGAAGTTCCTTATTGTCAAACATAAAATCATGTAAAATTGTTCAACTGTTTACAACTTTCACACCTAAACCACTTAACCAATTTTGATAAATAGTCTAAATCTTCGGAAAGACTATAGGCTACTCCTTACCATGTCGCGCGATATAACCGAGTTCCACGCGGGCGAAGCCACGGGCGGAAAGCTAGTTTTTAAATAAAAAACTGTATGGACCTCATCACGTTTTTGGCAAAATGTGATCACATCGCTGCTTACAGTTTATGGTAAACAGTTTACAGCTTAATTGACTAGATTTTTGGGAACCTTATTACAAAAGGACGCATATTCAAATATTATAACATTATAATTTTAGCGATAACATGCAAATAGTAAATAGTATAAACTATAGTTAAGGATCTTCTAAAACTAACTTACTTAGAATGGTCTCCTCGGTTATCTTACGACTTATAAAAGGCACAGGTGGGTAGAGTCTTAATGATTCTTTAACACAGCAGTCTAGATAGCGCATTTTAGCAAGATCAATCATAGTGGCTGTACGTATATCATTGCCAAATATACTCCTTAATTCTTCTACAACTTTTTCCTATAAAATATTAAAAACGATTTCGATCAATAAGAAAACTAAAAAGAGAAGAAAATGATACTTATTAAATAACATTTGGTAAGTAAATTTTATTTCCCTGTGAGGGGACGTAGTTAGAATACAATTCCCCTCCGCCACTGGGTAGCGTCCCGTAAGCGGCGGGTATCCCAGTAGTGAGGCGGTAGGAGGTTCCGCTCCGACTGGTTCGCGACCACTATCATGTCAAAGACGAACCGCAAAATCATTATATATGATATAATATCATTAGATACGAGTATGATATCTTCCGGTTCTATAGCATGTAAGCCAGGTTTTCCCCACTCCCCAAAATGTGGTGGTTCTGATAGCGAACTACTACATTGTCCTCCCCTTCCATCTGTATCCTCTAGGTCGGCAACGCATCTACAACATCTCTGGTGTTGCAGATGTCCCTGGGAGAAGGTAACCACTTACCATCGGTATTCTGCTCGTTTGTAATCCGTTATACATAATTAAAGAAAAAAACATTTTTATACATCGTTTGGTGTGATTACATAATTTATATCTCTTACAAATATAATTAAAAAAATCCATACATTCGATTATACGATAATTGGAAACATCTAATATTATTTAACTAAGTATATTGAAGTTATTTCAAACATCACCTGTACGTCTGGTTCATTTGCTAAACATAATAGGCAATAAGTTAATCCTGCTCCTGTCGTGTCATGACCCTGTAATAAAATATAATTTTATTTTCTTTTTTTTTTTTTACTTCACGCTGTATCCCACATATAGCAGGGTAGGCAGATGGAACCAGAGAACCTAGTATTAAGACACTCCATTCTCTTTCAACAATTCCGTTCCCCACTTTCTGCCGAATTGAGGCATTGCGTGTTGAGTGGCGGAACTCAACGCCGCGCTTTGCCTTGTTACCAAACCCAAGAAATGAAAATAGTAAATTTTACATTTTCTGGAGTGGGAATCGAACCCACAACTTGTCGCGTTTACAGTCACACGCTTGTGCCTCTGCGCCACGACAGGCGTTAAAATAAAACATAAAACATATAATTACAGTGGGCATAATAAAATATGCTATAAAAATTAAACAATTATGTTATTCATTAAATTATTAAACTAGCTAGTGCCTGCTAATTCGTTTCACCTATACCACAGTAACACCACTTACCAAACGTTTTCATTAAATTAAATTAAGACTCCAAGTTATAGATAAAGTATATTTAATATATGGAAGTACTGCCAGTTTATATTATAATAAACATTTTTTTTTCAACTTCACATTTTTCCCGCATAGCAGTAGCCAAAGAGAAATTACTTTCAAGTCACACCATTCTCCGTTTTCCATACAAATCTAAGAAATTGTGTATTCAGTGACAGGTCGCAAGGTCGCGCTTTGTCTTACCGAAGAGTGGAAAAAAATAAAATATAATCATTCCCCCAGCGATGGCCATCACACTTTCCCACTGCCTAACGATGGCGCCAATTTTCATCTATATTTGTCAACATGGTCAATCTGACCAACTCTTGCTACGGTGTCATTTCTATATTTTTTATAGTTTCAGTCTTTAAAATAAATTATACCCTATGTTATGCCCTGGCTTGATAGTAATACAAAAAGATTTTTTCATTAAAATTCGTCCAGTAGTGCGAAGTTGGGAAAAAAATGATGATGATGTGATAAACAGATGGACAGACAAAAATTCTAAAAATCACATTCTCATTTTTTACCCTAATTTTTAAAACTAAAATATTTTTAAGGTACAGATACATTTTTATATTATTTTATTAGTGTAGAATGTTATATACTTCAAACATAAAAGTATCGACTTCCTCCTGTATACCGACGCTGTCGATTAATCCGTTTTTTTCAGCTGCGATCAACAAATCTAACATGAATTTCTTTTTCTGCGTGGGTATATCACATTCACTTCTCTCCTCCGTTTTCAATTCATACTTTTTATCATTTAAATATGTGTCCAAATGAAAATTACTCCTTCGCATTTTTATGACATTTCCTGTAAAACGATGAATATCTGATACACATTTTCTATGGTGTCTCCCTAAAGAGGTTAAGTTAAAGATAAAATCTGAAATATAAATGATGTTGGTAAATCTTTTAACCAATAAGCCTACAAGTTCATGTAATGTTTTCATATATAGTTTTCCTTCAGCATTTGTTTCCTCACAAAGTCGAGTGCCCATAGCTGTTTCTGAAATTAGTTTACGTAATTAATTTAACATTAGCGCTCGTTGTCATTATACGAATCAAATTAAATATATTATAGCTTACCACAGATCGTATGCAGAGTATGTTCGGACATAATAGAATGTACATCAAATATTTTGCCATTAGTTTTATCTAAATATTGTAGTAAACGCAGATTGTTCTCAGCTACAATTGGATAATATTTTTGCAATACATTAAAATGAAAAGCTGGAGTCAAAATTTTTCTACGATTTTGCCACTTTTCACCTAAAAAAAATCCATAATACATGAAAACTAAAATTTTAAAAGAAAAAAATCAATAAAGGAGAAAACAATACGAATTCTTTACAATATCATCTATATACGAGGATAAAATAATAAAAAGAATAATTACCACTGCTGACAAGTAATCCTTCCTGTAGCCACGGTTTTAGGAACTTATATATTAAACTTTTCTCATGATACTTCTTGCTCGATGTAATTGTCTATTAATTATGTAATTTTATATATTGAATAAATAAATAATAAATAGAATACAAATTATGCGCATTGGATGGCGATATATAAAGCCAAAGTTCACATCGAAAGTTAGAATATATTACAAATACATATAAACGAGATTTTAATTTTGTATTAAACTTACAATTGGTGTAACAATGTAAGTTATCATTATTTAAAAGAATCGTAACTATTAATATTTTATTTAAATATAAGTATATATACCTCTATATCGTCAGGATTATATATGTTTATGGTGCCAATATTAAAAGCGTAGAATCTGTAAATTCCGTTATAATGTGATGCTTGCTCCCGTGCCATACGGAACAGTTCCACTAAAATAAAAATGTGATTTATGAAAATTATATTTATTAAAATCAATTTATTTACTGTTATATATAAGAGGTATATTTATAATTTAGTTACTTTTCATTTATTTAAGTCTCTTAAGTATAGTATCAATTAATCAAGTAATCAATTTGATTTATGTCTCCTCTATAAAGCTTTTGCTTTTTTAAAAGGGCTTTAATTGAATTAAAAAATTTTAATTATTTATTTTAAATATAAATGCATTTTATTCCCCTAACACTTATTTTAATAATTCAATATACTTTTTATGCATTATTTCGAAAAAATATTAGCATTCTGCACTCCTTCTCCATATAAACTATAAGTGTGTCAAATTTCATGCTCCTCCGTCCGCGTAATTTTCGTAAAAAAGGATCGAAAGTTTTTGCTTCACATATTTATATATAGATTACATTTAGCAATATTGTCACAAGAGACAGGAAAATAAGTAGATAAGAGTTCACCGATACACGTTTCATGTCTTTTAAACTTATACTCAATCTCTTATTAGCTTTTTTTCAAAAACACAATATAGATATAGTAATAAAAACAAATACCTGGTGAAAGCAACAATTCCATAGTATTCCCAACTACAAATTTGATTTTAGGTCCTGGAATATTTAAGTAAATTTTGGCATTTTTATTACAATTAATTAAAAAGTGAAGTAAAAGTAACATTAATACGAATGATAGAATTATTGAAAGCAACATGTTATACGTAGATGATGCTAAAAGATTGAACAAACAAATGAATAATACACAGTGAAAATACGTTTATTAGCCTTTTAAGTACTACCACTACGTAATGGGCGTCAATAAAGTCTAGTACGGCTTTGATAAAGCCTATATTTACACTATAGGTCAAAGTTTTAATGTCTCAATAACATTTATTGTAGAGGGCAATATAAGCATTATTAAAACTGCTATCTAGAAAAGCATTAATTACACAGACACTCTTGTGTGATGAATTTGAAATGTCAATGTAAAAATGGCTTTAGTTTTTTATGTAGGTATCTAATAAATCGTAATAAATAGTAATAAATAGTGGTATGTAATAGAAAAAACACTGGTTATTGGTATTTGGACAAAGATTCTATGTAACCGAATGTTTATAATTTAACCTATGACATTCTAATGTTTATAGCGTCGTCTCTATATTTTTTTTAATTCTTTACCTATCTTAGCACCTAAGGTATGTATATCAACTCCGCGATATTATCAAAGTTATACCAAGATAAAGCGAACGTTATACTTGTACAATTGCTACATCATACTGAACATCTCTTGCCTTGGCGGCATTTAATTACTTTCTATAGTCTTATTTTTTAGCTTCACGCTGTATCACGCACATAGCACGCTGTATCACGCACATAGCAGAGGGAACCTAAGAACCAAGTGCTGAGGCACTCCGTTCCCTTAAGAACGCTATAATTCTACTTAAAATATTCCAGACTTCTGATTTTTCTTTACGAAAATGATGGGCTCCTAATCATACTGAACAATTTGCTATGGTGGTATATATGCATGTGGTGGTGTTATATATGATAGTATGATGGTATAGTGGTATGGTGGTATGGTGGTATAGTGATATTACCTTATTTCTTAGTTTTGCTGGTCTATTGTAGTCTTGGATAACTTGTGTGTGCAGTGTCTACTTTAAAATCAGTCGAATAGCTTAATAGCTATAAAATAAAAGGGTTTCTTACAAATCCACATGTATACAAACAGCCTAATATTAGAAATAGAACGAATACTATATTTTCACCACCCTTAATTACTTTTTGTATAAGTGCCTATATCAAATGTACACACTGTTTTTACTATTTTGTTATACCTAATATCTACCTAATTTATTGACGATGATAGATTATTTTTTAAAGTAAGCAATAATTGTTTTATGTAATTTATACGTGTTATTGGCTATCCTCAAGAAACTAAGGTATGAACTAAGGAACCAAGGTATTCTTTAAGATTAACTAAAACTTTTTAACTTAAAAAAAAGTAAAAAAACAAATAAATTCAAAATAAGTATATTTCATAAATTATTTTTTAAGCTTATTCCACACTGAATATGTTATAATGATGCTAGATATTATTGTATGCCTGATATAATATATAAATGACACACAAGTAAAAATAAAAATATATTTTCTACAATAATTATGTAAATTGCAAATCGTTTTTACATCCTTATTCACTACTATTTTTTCATAAAGATAATCACGCTTTACTTTTCTAAATTATTTATGATTCTAAATTATAAATATGGATAATTCACTGTTTAAAAATTCACAGCTCTATTCGTTTTAAAAATAATTTTAATTTTATCGTTCTTCAAATTTCACGTAAATGGGATCGTTAGGGCGCAATATCATGTCGACGACGATCTTAATATCTTCAGGCTTAGTGACAGGCAGCAACCGGAATTTACGAAGTACTGCCGATAATACTACCTTCATTTCTATCATTGCAAATCTTTGACCTGAAATAAAGAAAAAAGAAAATATTAATTTGTATACAAGACTTAATGTCAAAAGAAGTAGACATAAGGATTGCTAAAGCTTGGAAAAGATACTATTCACTAAAAGAAATATTTAAAAATCGGAATACAATCAGATTTTTTCAAAAAGAAACTGTATAACAGTTCCATATGTGAGGAGGAGGCCTTTGCCAAAACAGGGCAAACAAAGAAAGTTGTCGATGTCGATGTATAATTTAATTAAGTAAATATAAATATATATAGGAGTACAAATAAGTCCGTTCCGTTTTATTGTAGATGGCGCGGCACGGAGTTTCGGTTAGCTTTCGCAGATGATAGCTGGCTAAAAAAATAGTTTGGACATTCAAGAACACCATAATCTATTAATATTACTGATTTTATATTGGTAAAATATAATTTTTATAAGTGGAAAATGTCAAAATTTGAGCCAAGTACGCTTACTTGGCTAAATAAATGACGCTTCATTTGCGGGAAATATTACTTTAATTTAAAGAAATCTGCTGCTGGGGCGCATAAATTGCTCATAGTTTGAGTGAGAGAACGTATCGAGAGCGGTTACAAAAGTTTAAAAACGGTGATTTCGGCGTAGAAGACAAAGATCGCAGTGGAAGGCCAAAAATCTACGAGGATGCAGAATTGGAGGAATTATTGGAGGAAGATTCATCTTAAACACAGAAAGAACTTGCTCTAACATTAGAAGACACTCAGCAAGCAGTTTTACATCGTTTAAAATCTGATGATTAATGATGATGATGAATGATTCATAAACAAGGAAATTGGGTTCCGTACGAATTAAAGCCGAGGGATATTGAACGCCGACTATGCTTAAGTGAAATGCTGCTAGCTAGACATGAAAAAAGGGTTTTCTACATCGTATCATAACTGGTGATGATCCAAAAAGTAGAAAATCATGGGGATTACCTGGTCACGCGTCAACATCAACAGCAAAACCGAATATTCACGGAAAAAAACTTATGCTGTGTATTTGGTGGGATCAGCTAGGTGTAGTGTATTATGAGTTGCTTAATCCGAGCGAAACAATCCTCTATCGAACACAATTGATGAGATTGAGCCGAGCTTTGAAGGAAAAACGCCCTCAATACTACTCTAGACACGAAAAAATTATTATGCTCGTCCACATATTGCAGCTGAAAGATGGGAAAAAGTGGTTGCAAGTGATGGGCAATATTTTAAATAAATTTGTATTACCGTTCTTCTATAATAAATATTTAATATGTGTTAAAAAACGGCGGAAACTTATTTGCACTCCTAATATATAAAAACTTTATTGTTCCAGAAAGTGTACAATTTCATTAACAATGCTAGAACCCCCATTTAAGCAAAGAAGTAAATGTATTTGGCTGTTCCGCTCTTCTTGTCTTGTAAACCGTAGTGTTTTAGTAATGGTGATTTTTATAATATCTTACAATAATATACTTAGTAAAAAACAGATAACAAGAGTAGGTATCGGAAATGAACACTCAGAAATATTTAGCTTAAGTAAGAATACAAATATAAATCCTTAGTAATATATGAATGATCTATCTTTCGTCCCATTGTCCCCGTTAGAAGCATATTATATACGTTAATAAATACATAGATTATAGGTACCTATTTAAGGTGGTGTAATAAAGAAGATTTAATTACTTGTTGTACTGTACTTAATTACTTTACTTATTTACTATATTTAATTACAGATACTCAATTACAGTCACAAACATATATACACTTAGATAGGTATAGGAAAAACATAAAATGGGTATACATAAAATGGGTAATATAGTTAGTGCGTTTGTGGCCGGGAGGTCAACGAGTCAGACCCGACCCCGGTCCCAGGTTCAATCCCCGACAACGCCCACATGCACCAAAGGGATATCTACTGGGTCACAAGGACACCCTAATTAACACCTTCGCCTGACCCTCATATGAATATAGGCGTGAACTTGTGTTTCTGTACTGATGGCCTTACCTATAGGTATTCAATCAAGCGTTAAACAGGTAGGTGCACACATGTTGAGTTGAATGAGTTTAGGGTACATACCGACTAAATGATTACGCACAATTAAAATAAATTCAAAATTGGTACTTGTTTAAGGTATTTGATCGAATGACCGATAAGAGTAATAGGTCTTGTGTAACCGTGTAGTGTACAAGTTTCGCAGTAGGTTTTTGCATATCAATAAGTTAGTCAGTCAGTAATGCTTCAGGATATCTTATTAAATATAAGTGATAAATGATAGATATCTAATTCTCTGTTCATCTTGTTATACAAATAGGAAGAAATATTTGAATATTGACGTGATGCAAAGGAAGATTTGGAAAGTGTTGTTGGTACAACTTTATATTTATATAGTTTGCCTTTGTTTATACTTATTTATGTTAACTAGTTAATTGTAAAATTCTCTGAACTAAAGGCTTTATTATTATTATTATTAAAGAAAAAAGGAATAGATAAAAAACAATGTCAAATGATTATTGTATTACTCCCGATCGTTACCACGATATCGGTGCTGTTTCTAATATTAAATATATTAGATAAATAACTTTCATTCAGTTGGAAGAGTATGATATTTGGAAGAAATACATTAAATTAAAAATAATCCTTACAAATAATATCGCGTGTTTGACTCATACATTTTCATTTACAGTATGGTATTTTGTAATTTTCTTTACACGACTTTTTCACGACGTAGTCGGTCTTAATAAATACCCCGTCCTGAAACCCTCAGGAAAAAAGGTACCTATTAGTAATTATTATTATCCCTTACCCCGTTATATTGAATTAATAAGTTTATAAGTATTTTAGTTTATATTTAGTTAATAAGTAAAACTATGTTATTAAAAAGATTAACAATTTCTAATATATCCCCCTCCTTCTCTTCTAGCCCTAAAGTAACATTTTCTTTATATTATTATCACATATCATTATTATTGTTTTCTGAAATAAGTTTATTACCTATACAATTTCTTGAACCAGCACTGAATGGTATATAGGCAAAAGGATGCCAGGTAGGCGCTTCCATAAATCTCTCTGGGCGAAAACGCAATGGCTCCACAAATTGATCTCCCCGACGATGTAAGTCATAAATTAAAATAGTACAGTCCGTTCCAGCTGGACATTTATAGTTTTCTAAAAGAAAAAAATATATAAAGAAAAATCAATACTAAAATAAAATATATAAGATCAGATACGGATTTGTTACATCAAATAAAACACAAATCAAATATATATATATATATATATAACAAATAATAACGTGTTTTATATATATATATAAAACACGTTATTACTACGCCTGTCGTGAGGCAGAGGTACAAAAGAGCGACTGTAAACGCGCCAGGTTGTGGGTTCGATCTCTAAGAAATAAAATTCTAAATAATACTTAGTATTATCTTTTTCTGGATCTGTTCAAAAAGAACGGAGTGTCTTAATACGTCGGTTCTCAGGTTCTCTCTGCCTACCCTGTGATATGCGAGATGAAGCTACAAAAAAACCTCTTAAGGACAAGCCCGCAGCGTGGCAGTAGGACAGCGTCTAACTGTAATCAAGATTGGTTGTGAGTTCGATCTGATTCAGGGGAATCATTGTATTTAAATTATTTTCACTTCTCCACTCTGGTAAGAGCTTTTTTTGTTGCGGCGTTGTTATGTATGACTCACACTGTGTGAGATGTGTGAATTCACCATTTAACACGCAATGCCTCGATTTCTTGCAGAAAGTGGAGAATGGAGTGTCTTGACGCTAGGTTCTCTCTATGTACCCTGCTATGCGAGAAAATCAGTGAAAGTTTTTTATATGTACGAGGTGTGTTCAAAAAGTAAGGTGACTTTGTATTTTTAAG